>JAECUM010016054.1:0-79258 GCA_016617855.1 Megalonaias nervosa | reverse complement strand
TATTTGAAATAGGTTTTTCATGTGTCAATTGGAGGGCCGCACAATTCACCAAAATCCTGGCCAAAACCATCCAAAACATGCCCAAAACCATCCAAAATTACCCAAAACCTGCAAAGAAAGCGTGCAAAGGCGGAACCAACATCGCAAATGAAATGGCTATAATAGCGAACATTGACCTAGAAATACGCTTGTCTATGTCGATAAATGTCTAATCATTTCCATTGTTCCAGTTTTTGAACTGGTTTTATGTAAAATTCTTGGCAATGTTTATGTGTAATAATCTTTGTACAATTTTAGGAACTTTTAGTTACCTACGACACAGGTTGCAAGCATTACTTGCAGTATGTTGTTTGTATTAATGCTTTGCTTTAAAATATGCAAACTACAATTGAGTTGAACTTCATTAGTTTAATGTTGATACACTTTATTTTATGCTTGACAAGACTTTGAACAATAATCTTTGTACATATTTATTAATGTTGAGTTAGAGGCGATACATGCCATATTTGATAGAAATCTGAAATCGATTATAAAGAAAGTATGTGGTACTTTCAGTTGTTCGTTGTTTTGCAATGTTGTGTTAATAAATATATACTGAGAACTATTATATACCGCTATGTTCTGTGAAGACTGAATACATTTGTCTTTTTCATGATAATGGATAATTGGCTTTAGTGATCTCAGTTTATTAATAATAACCAAAATGGCTCTATCGGCTTTTGTTTATTTAGTTAAGACAGGTTCATGGCTTTGTTGACGTAAATCTTCAAACAGCAGTCAGTCAGTTATGGTGAAATGATCGCTTGATCAACAGATGGTTGAGAAAGAAACGAAAAAGCATATGTTACGTTCAAAGAACACCACCGCAAAACATTTAATTAGGCAATACGTTTGACGGCACCGGCAATAAAGTAAATCCCCAAAATGTAACACCGGTATACCTTTGAAAAACTAGCCAATTAAAAACATGCCAAATGATGGCTATTTATACTAGGGGACACGTACATATTGGTTTATCATTCAAAAATTTCCTACGTGTTAGCGTCGTTGGATATCATTTACATCTCTCTAAATTATATTTCTTGTTTATATTTAACAAACATCATATTTAAGTTTACATTAGAAACTAAAACGCAAAACAAAACACCGATGAGGATCCAGAGTTCATTGTCCTAAAAGGATTTGGAAGTTTGTTAGCATAAAGGGCGTGATGGAAATCACGTACTATATTTCAAAAAATACAACGTCCATGAAAAAGAGTTTCTCATCACCCACGGCATGATTAACTCAAACTTCTCCGATTCCGTATGAAAACAGTAGATTCGTTACTTTAATAGTTTACTGAACCGATACACAGTTAATCTGGTCAGGAATATGTGTCTTTAAATAGTTTAGAAATAATGAAAATAAATTAGGTGATAAAACAACCCGACCGGGCAGTTAAATATTTATTTCAAGCCATTTGGAGTTTTCACATAAGCTTTGACATTTGTATATGTGGGTTTTAGTACAGTAAGCATTTTGCTACTATTTTCATTTACTAATTTATGATAAAGTATGTTTCTGTAAATACAGTCAAACGCTCTTTTTTTAATCAAAATAATAATAATAATAATAATAATAATAATAATAATAATAATTACCGTATTTAGCCTGTTCATTGCACCTTCATAGTTGTACACTCCACCGTCGGCTGTACGAATGCACACACGACACTGATAAGGGTATTGTCCAGAAACAGTTTTTAAATCATCAGATGTCAACCCATCACACTTTGCGTACATCCAACACTTGCAATTATCACAAGCAAGGGATCCAACGCCACAATTAAGTCCACATACAGCACAGGGCCAGTTCGTTTTTTGTCTTTTTGGAGCAGAAGCACTTTGCCACGGCCAAGGCCTACTTCTGGACTTGCTCCTGTCAATGATTTGGTAGAAATCATTAGGGGTGGTATCTCCGGTGTACTAACAGGGTTAGACTGTTTGGCTCGGGAAGGTCTTTTTCTCTTGGGTCGTAATAAAGAACTCTGATACATTTGTTTCAGACTTCTTAACTCTGCCAAAATGTCCAAGAGTACCGTTACCGTTTGAGTTTCACTGTTCTCGTTCTCTCCTAGACCTTGTTTCTTCTCTGCTTCTTCTTCTTCCTGTTGTTTCCTTCTTGCCTCTTCTTCTCGCTGTTGCTGTTGAAGGAGAAAAGCTTGTTCTGCTTCTTTTTGCTGTTGTAAAATTTCTCCAATTCTTCTTTCTGTCTCTGTTTAAAATCCTCGACGTGTGCTAAAGAAGGAGAAGGTGGTGAAGGTACTGGTACCGGAACAAATTCTTACGAAGAGAGAAAATCTGCTAAATCCCAGTTGAAATCGGTCTCTTCTGGAAGTAGCACTGTGTTAATTTGGTAGCCACTGATATGCCATCGCGTTTCGTCTCCAAAGCCGGTGCACCCCAATTCATCGTCTTCTTAGTTTCAGTCATGTTTCACAAAACAATGTCGCATCGATTCACTGCGCACAGACGCTAGCGCACCTATATAGGGAATGTGACGTGACAGGTAGCTCTCTTCGGATTGGAAGACAGACTCCGCGAAGTGACTGAATTTTGTAACGCGTGTTGGGATTGGTGAACAATTTCAATCCGTTTCGATCCGGTCTTCCACTATAAATAAACGCGGTTCACTTCATTCCCTTCACCTGTTCTCGTCACAAGATGTGGACCAACGTTGAATCGTCTACCCTCCTATCGTCGATGCTGTTCAACCCGGACTATCCCATGTATGTCAGATGATCATGGGCAATTACCCAGATCACTGATACAGCCCTTTGGAAACGAAGGATCTGTATATGGAGAGACAAGGCTGTCTGAAGAGAGTCCTCATCTACGGACCAGAGGTTAGACGAAGTTTGAGAAAGAGAAGAAGATCAGTGCGATGCCCTCTATGTTAACGAAATGGTGTTAACATAAAAACAACGGTCCTTTTCAGGGCCACTTTCATATGCCTCGACAAAATATTTATTCTTTCTTGCCTATCTATGTGTTGTCTATGTCTCTGTCTCTCTATTGTATTTGTCCCTATCTAGAGTAGCTACGCGTATTCAGGTCAGCCACTTGCCACATTGTTGCAAGTGTCCAGTACCGTGATGTCACCCTACCTGTTCCATTCCTATTTTCGCTATAATTAACCTTGGGGCCATATCGTCCCAGGGTGTACCATTTGGGCCTATACATTTTGGGGCCATATCGTCCCAGGCTGTTTTTCCTTCTTTGGGCTCATGAGGGCCCTATCGTCCCCATTAACTACTGTCGCCGACGAGTTACTGGATGTTTTGAGAATGATGAGTGAACAGCATCCCTACGTAGCTGAAGTTATTCATTCCCGAGACAACGCTCTTCCGGCAATTATCTGCTACACAGAAGATCAATTGGCCGACTTAAAGTCGTTTTTGGAGTCCGGAGCAGGTGTGGTTGGCATTGACAGAAGATTTATACTTGGGAAATGTTTCGTAACAACAGTTTACAAGTCGCACAAAGTGCTGCGGAAGATAACAGGCGATGCGCCAATTTTGTTGGGACCATTGATGCTCCATTGGGACTTTCGTCCACGGAACTATTTCCGGTTCTTTTCGCATTTCAGAGGTGTGCTAGGTATTGAACTTAAAAATGTGGAGATACTCATGGGGACTGACGATGAGAAGGCAATGGTCAACGCTATTGATCTGGCTTTCCCTGATTGCATGAGAAAGCTGTGCACGAAACACATCAAAGACAATCTTATCCGTCAAATGACAGAAAAGATTCCAAAAAACACTAAGGAGCGGACACTTATCGTTGACATCATCTTTGGATCAAATGGTGTTGCCACAGTCAATGATTCAGCAACTTTTGACGAACGTAACCGAATCTTGAAAACTAAACTGAATGAAAATAAACACGGAGATTTTTTTGTTATATTACGAAAGATACATTGAAGAAAAAATTGCAAAACATGTTGTATCCGGTGACGACCAGCTGTGGACTAATAATAATAAGGAAAGCATGAACCACCGGTTAAAGGTCTTGCTAAACTGGCAACCAAGGAAAACGAACGAACTCATAGAAAAAATATATGAACTGATCAAGGTCCAGCTCGTCGACCTTCGCCGATCTCTGTACGGGACAGGCAACTATATCCTCAACACAAAATTCTCGCTATGTAAAATAAGTAAATTATCATGGAATTCAAAATCTCAGGAAGAAAAAGAATATATTCGTGACATTTTTGCAGAAATCCCACATTCAATTAACAACCATGGTGACATCCTCAGACGATATGCACACTGTGTTGAAAGCCCCAAAACTGGCAAAGAAACCAAACCAAAGAACAAGGTGCCGGGCGACAAGGACTCAAAGAAAGTAGGACACAAATATGACGTAATGATCAACAACCCTTTTAGACTTTGAAAAACACATTTTTATTATGCCATTTTATGACACTGTGTGCCTGAGTGGAAAAAATAACCATTTCTGACGTCAGTTTATCAGATACAGACATTTTAAAATAATAAACATTTCATAATATGTGAACAATTTTTAAAGAAATTTTGAAATCAGATTGTTAATTTTACACCGAGTCCGATTTACAGCTGTAAAGTGTTATCACGATATGTGCATTTCTTTTTTTTCATAATCATTAAAAAATCCATTGTAGTCATTAGATAATTAAAATAAGTAACTTAATCTGACTTTATTTGTGTGTACTTTATCCTATTTCATTAGATTTTAGTAACTAGCTACGATGTCGAGTTATTAATATTAGTATGAATGAGTAACTAGATGTGCATTTCGTTTTCATAATTTTTATTATTGGATTTCCCCCAAAATTTGTTTCTGTTGATGATTACTAAATCATTTTTGTAAAAACAAAATGTTTATTTGATTTCTCTGTCTTATTCTTACATATTAAATTAAGTGTCTACAATTTTTCTTATCAATTCCATACCTTGCTGGCATGTAGGAAGGAGGGGTTATTAAACAGTATTTCACAACATATAGTATTTGCTCTTTCTTAACAGATGTAATATAAATTTTAAGAGTTTTCAAAACAAAAAAAAAACCAAAAAATAGCTTGCCTCCATCCCTTGAAATTTAGTAATGAAATTGGAATCTTGTGGACAAATTCATTCTACATAACGCGTTTGAGACCGGGGTATGGTTTTCAATTCGTCATATGATAGACTTCCGCAAATTACAGCATATCAATATAGCAGTTAGAAACGATTTTCATTTTTAAATCTATGTTTAATTCAAATGGTTTTCAGTTTTAAGTTTGCGTAGAAACTCATTTATCATAAATTAATAAATGAAAATATTAATAAAATGCTTATTATACCAAAACCCATATATGCAAATGTTAATTATTATCGCGTTGTTTCTTTGACTGGGGACAGTGTCGCCTCCAGTAAGTTTCGCCCCAAAGACGTATGGGTCCTACTAAACACCGCAAAGACATATATAACTATTGTGAATTATGTTAAATATTAAATCATGTATTTTCTCAAACATTTCTTCTTATCGTTATTTGTACATTATTGTAACATTCTAAAAATATTTAATTACGGTTAGTTTAATGTAAGTTTATACGAATATCTTCCCAAATGGAGGTTGAATTTTCTTCTTTAGACATTTTAAAATAATAAACATACCAGTTAAGACTGTCATGCTCTATATGTCTTTTTTGAGATGCAGTAAATTTGGAATTTGTCTCCGAATTACCAGTCATTCATTATGGTGTGCGTAGTAAATCCAACATTTTTCTTTTGCAATTTATGCGGCAAAAACACCATACAACAATAGTAAACTTTTTTTTTATTATCACTTGGTATGACTTTGTCAGGCTTTGTATGCCTTTCTTATGAAACATCGAAAGGTTTATTGAGTTTGTCAACCTGTGTTTCGATAATCAGTCAAATGAACAGTTTATAAAAAAACAAACATTTCACATATCGTTTTGTTCAGACTTTATCAGTACTTTATCATTATTTATAATTATATTGAAGCTATTCCTTCCGTTTGGTTAATTTATTCGTCAATATAATTTATAATATACATTTGTCTAATATGACTTTGCACGACTCTGTCAGGCTTTGTAAGGCTTTGTCGGGCTTTATATGACTGTCTAATTAGGACATATCGAAATATTGCATTTTCTTTCGATAATCATGCAGATGAACAATTTATCAAATAATAAACATTTCACGTACGATTTTGTCATTGTTCGAATTCGAACTTTGACGCCAAATTTTATTCGGTTATTTAATTCGGCATAATGATGTTGAAAACTAATCTTTCAGTTTGGTTACTTTATTCGTCAATATAATTTACAATATAACTACACTTGACTAATATGACTTGTATGACTCGGTCAGGCTTTGTGAGGATTTGTTAGGCTTTGTATGACTTTGTCTGGCTTTGCGTGATTAGGATATACTGAAAAATTGCATTTTCTTTCGATAATAAGTTAAAAGAACAATTTATAAGTAATAAACATTTTACATATGATTTTGTGAGACTTTGTTATTACTTTGTCATTATTCGATTTCGAACTTTGTCGCCCAATTTTCGGTCATTTGAATCTCATAAATATGTCTTTCGGCTAAGTTAATTGATTCATCAATATAATTAACAATATAAATACACTTTTTAAATCTGGCTTTGTGGGGCTTTGCGTGACTTTGTCAGGTTTTGTGTGGCTTTGTCAGGTTTTGTCGGGCTTTGTGTGGCTTTGTCGCGCTTTGTCAGGCTTTGTCGGGCTTTGTCAGACTTAGCAGTATTTAGAAGGACCGAAGGTTTCGGTTAAGTTTTTTTAGATTGTGAAGTATTTAAGCAAGGAAGTAAGATACAGTTTGTAAATTTGTTCATACATATTAGAAACCAATAATTAATGGAGGAATAAAATTGATTCACTGATCAACTTAAAAATAAATGCTGTGTAAAAAGAGGAGTTGAATCAGGCAAGTATCCATGATCACAACAATTGCTAAATTTCGAGGTAGCCCGGAGTACCATGATATGGCGGGTCTTAAAATAAGCGATTGGCCAATTAAGCAAATAAAGAAACTTACCTTCAGTATGTTGTATATTTTTGTTATTTGCTCTTTACTAAAATGCATTTAATTCTAGTTTAAATCAGATGATTGCGGCAAACTATCGATAAACAGACGTCATGTAGTTTCCAGTTTTATGCAAGGGGAGTTACTCTGATATCGCGGTAATGCCGTAAAAATATATCTTTACCATGCCATATACTTGTCCTAATGTTGGGAACTTGATGTATATATTGCACAGTATGTAAATCAACTTGAAAAATGGATGCAACTTCCATGGCCCTAATTCTGCCATCTGTGCCCTCCAACAAAAGAACCTTTTCTGAGAGATTTAAACCAATGAATCTATAACCATCTATGATGGGGAGTGGTGCCGGGATTGTCCCTGAGAATGCATGAAAGTACATGTCTACCAAAGACTTTTTAAAAAACTCCAGGTGTTCCAACATTTTCCTGAAATCAAATGGTCATGCAGAATTAGTAAGACATGGCCCTGATCGCGCCCAACTTAATATACAAGTGTAGTCCCGCTGAATGGAATTTTTCTCATTGGTTAAAAAGAAAATGACGTCCTGCATTTATTTATATGTTATTTTCAGTTGGCCAGTGAGAAGGAGTATTCCATTCAGCGCAATGTTCTTGCATATTAAGCGGGCGCGATCAGGGCCATGTCAAGCAGTAGTGTGGGAAAATGGTCTGGCATTCCTTAAAGGTATGATAGTAAGCCAAACTTTGGATACGCATACAATGTCGAATGCCTGAGCTAAACATCAGTACCAAATTTATTACACTACGTGAAATGTAACTTGAAATATCAGCATTTATTCTTAAAAAGATCACATGAGAAAGATCAGAAGTGTCCTCCCTTGTAGGTATTGTATAGCACATGTATGACAGGTAAATTGTAAGCAACGATATGAGCCCCTGTGGTTCTTCCCAAGCCAGCCATGGTGTAAGTTTGACAAAAAGCCATCACTTCAGCACCCCTATGAATGTCCATTGATACATACTTTCAGACGCTATATTGATCTCAATGCTATTTGTTTTTCGTTCCCATTAGGCCTTTGCTATGATTTTGATATTCAGTGATATGAAAAATTCACAAGCATTAAAAATCTGAAATAGTGTTAACATAAAATTGAGTGTCTTATATAATAAATAGAGACAAGGAATGAAAAGTGAAGAGTGTAAGTAATCATACCTCACTGCAGTTTGGATCCATTTTCTTCATACAAGAATGAAAATTCATCAGTACTGATGAATATATAAACATTTTCAACTTACCTACAAAGAGTTTTGTGACATCATGACATCATTGTACACACAAACTAATTGGAATTTCCTTCTGTGGTACTCCCTATTAATAATCTATAGATTTGTTGACAGCAGTGTTACACTTGAGGTACTCATGAGATGGCAGATAACTGTTGCCCTCCAGCTTATTGAAGGTACAGAATCTCCATACCTTTTTCCCATGATGTACCTTGCTAATGTGAAGCTATCAAACAATCATTGCAGTTTAGGTGGAAATTTCAAAATTAGCCAGTATGGGAATGATGTTGCTGTCGTGTGAATGATGACACTGTTGTGTGAATGATGTTACTGACTAACCAATTGAGTGACACAGATTTGACTGGTCATTGGTTATGATATTGGTTTCCCAACTTTGGCCTGGTACTCATGAAATCTAGAGATTGCAACTGGAAAATGTTCATCACATGCTCAAAAAAGCACTACGGTAATAAAATGTAAGTGGAATAAAACAATTAAAAAAGAACCAGAGAGATATAAATGTTAATTTAATATATCAGATAATGTCTGAATGTGATGCAGAATTATTACAACTGATTATGATCATAATTTGAATGTTTTGACTTTGCTGGCAGGGTAAGTTTTCCTGTAAATTTAAAGAGAAGATACTGTTTTAATCAGTGATTGGCTGAAACTTGAAAAGTACTCCTAATGTAGCAAATCTGCCCAATCAGAATACTCAATACAATATATGCAGGGGTTTTGGCCTTGTTTTACCTGCTAGTGATCAACAAGTATGTTGTTTACAGTTGAAACTTTGACACTTTGTATATTCTTCTATCATTTCAAATGTAGAGATACTGATATTGCAATCCACCCAGTAAATAAACAAAAGCAAACTTAAGAAGAAGAGAGGGCTCAGCAAGGGGATCATGAGGAAAATAAGCAGAACCGGAGTTATTTAATTTTGACAGTAACAAGATGTATTGAACACCCAGTAGAGATACAAATGGACAGTAGGTACATATCGATAGTATGTTTTCTGATGATAAAATTTAATATTTTGCTGCTGCAGAATAAATATTTTACTTTAGTTTCGATTATTTTGTCACTTTATTGGTGGGTCTGTCTATATTTGCTTTATGTCTTTTTGCATACATTTTTACCCAATTTTCAAACACTGCTTGTTATATACCCTCCATAAAGCGTATTATGATGTCATGTTAAATTATTTGTTACCAATTTCATTTATCGAGTTCTCCACCATTTACAATTACCAATTTTGTGAATGTCTTGTATTTGTGGTACGGCAGATATATGTCAATTTGAGGATAGAAAGTCAAGCTCATTTTTACTAAAAGAAGAAAAGTGGTTTTTCACATAATAACATTAATTCTACATGTCTGACTAAATTTGACAGAAGGCTTATACTAAGAGTAAGGGAAAAGCCTATCGACTTCACAGTCAGAAGGTTAAAGGGTCAAGGTAACAAATATGACAAACTGTTTCCTATCAATAACATTATTTCTTCATATCTTTCCAGGACCAAACTCTGTGGATTTTTGTGCATGTGTTATGGAAGAAACCTATTAATTTTGGTGTGCAAATGCCAGGGATACTGATTGAATTAAATCAGTAGTTTCTTGATAGAAAATGTTAATTATCAACCATATGCCTTTTCCAGAGTTTGCAGATGACTTACATTGGGAAAGGAAGAAGTCATTGAATTGTGGTTAAAATGTGAATTGTCAAAGTCACTGTGATGAAAAGAAGAAAAATGTTTCTGTAATAATTTTAGTTGTAGACCACGTACCTTGACCAAAGTTTGCTCAGGGCATGATCTAAAGGTATGGAAGAGGCCTAACGATTTTGAATCAAAAGGTCAAAAGTCTATGTAATTGTGGCTCAGGGCATGATCTAAAGGTATGGAAGAGGCCTAATGATTTTGAATCAAAAGGTCAAACATCTATGTAATTGTGTCTCAGGGCATGATCTAAAGGTATGGAAGAGGCCTAATGATTTGGAATCAAAAGGTCAAACGTCTATGTAATTGTGGCTCAGGGCAAGATCTAAAGGTATGGAAGAAGCCTAATGATTTTGAATCAAAAGGTCAAACGTCTATGTAATTGTGGCTCAGGGCATGATCTAAAGGTATGGAAGAGGCCTAATGATTTTGAATCAAAAGGTCAAAAGTCCATGTAATTGTGGCTCAGCGAAAAGTTTGTTTTGCAGAATAAGTTTTCAGGAGCATAGGTTCTCAAGTGGAGTGCAGGCTTGTTGCAGATGATGTATTAAATATCCATAGAAATACATGGAAGTGAACCATGGTTGCAAAAAGTTCGAGAACCATTGTTGTAGAGCAAGTTCCTTGACCATACTTTGTGGATGGCTTGTACTTGGGGTAATAAAGAAACCTATAGATTCAGGGGTCTAAAGGTTGGATGTTATAATCATGGTGTGTCTAATGAGTAAATAATATGTATACCGAGTTTTGTTTAAGACCATATGCTTTGACCAATGGTTAAGGTCATTGACTGTTTGTCAATAATTGCCATATTCAACCATGCCCTGCTGATGGCTACAGAGTGGACTATTAATATGGGGAATGTGTATAATGTGTCATTGAAGATACTCTTCATGCTAGGCATGAATAAAATATTTGATGATTTAAAAGTTATTTAGCCATACCAGACACGATCAAAGTGATGCTGATGAGATCAATACATGGCTGAAGAAAATCACCTGTAGTGACTTCTATCCTACAATTTTTCTTTCCTGCAGTAAAAACAAATGGTTAAGATTACATCTTCAGTGAAAAATTGACTGTCACTTTTCTCGAGTTGATGGCACTAAACATCTTTGAGTCATATTCATGTGTAAAGCCATATTCAGATGTTAGGACAGCCTCAACCATAAGTACATCCCCACCCTGGGCCTACCCCCACTGTTGTTCCAAATTTAGAATGTACTTAAAGCAGTTTAGTTTAATTGGATATAAAGAGATGTGACATGATACGAAGGAAATAAAAAACAGTTTTGCAGCATCATTTGTTGGATCTATTTATCCTACCTATGTTCAAACCAGCAAAGGAGTGATGGGGGAGGGGTAAAGTGGGAGTTCAAACCAGCAAAGGAGTGATGGGGTGAGGGGTAAGGTGGGAGTTCAAACCAGCAAAGGAGTGATGGGGGAGGGGTAAGGTGGGAGTTCAAACCAGCAAAGGAGTGATTTGGGAGGGGTACGATGGGAGTTAAAACTTGCATAGGAGTGATGTTTGAGGTAAGGTGGGAGTTCAAAACCAGGAAAGGAGTGATGGGGGAGGGGTAAGATGGGGTTCAAACTTACATAGGAGTGATGTTTGAGGTAAGGTGGGAGTTCAAACCAGCAAAGGAGTGATGGGGGAGGGGTAAAGTGGGAGTTCAAACTTGCACAGGAGTGATGTTTAAGGTAAGGTGGGAGTTCAAACCAGCAAAGGAGTGATGGGGGAGGGGTTAAGGTGGGAGTTCAAACTTGCATTGGAGTGATGTTTGAGGTAAGGTGGGAGTTCCAAACCAGCAAAGGAGTGACGGGGGAGGGGTAAGGTGGGAGTTCAAACCAGCAAAGGAGTGATTTGGGAGGGGTAAGATGGGAGTTAAAACTTGCATAGGAGTGATGTTTGAGGTAAGGTGGGAGTTCAAACCAGCAAAGGAGTGATTTGGGAGGGGTAAGATGGGAGTTAAAACTTGCATAGGAGTGATGTTTGAGGTAAGGTGGGAGTTCAAACCAGCAAAGGAGTGATTTGGGAGGGGTAAGATGGGAGTTAAAACTTGCATAGGAGTGATGTTTGAGGTAAGGTGGGAGTTCAAACCAGCAAAGGAGTGATGGGGTGGGATAAGGTAGGAGATTAAACCAACAAAAGAGTGATGTGGTGTTGGGCAGAATGTTTATACCGGCAAAGGAATTATGTTGTGGGTTAAGGTGGGAGTTCAAGATGATGAGGGAGGGATGGGGCTCCACATTGTAATTGTTACACTCATGTTGATCATTTCATGATTCTGATATAGCCTAGACCTGTACTTGTGGTATGTCTTGTGCTTTGAGAGAAAGACCCTGTGTACCATTACTGTGATGCACCATTCAGTTATAAATTTTTCAGACACTGCAAACTTCCTTTTAGACTCCAAATAACATGTGCATATATAGCCTACTTTGAGGTAATGAATCCCTCGTGAAACAACAATTTTCATTGATGTCTGCCTATTAGGTGTCTTGTGTGTGTGAGTGTGTGTGATAATAATGAGGAACTGTTCATATAGCACATGAGTTCAATTGCATTTTACATCAGAATTATCAACAATTGAGGGTTCAAAATAAATTTTCACACATTCCTTACAGACGAACACCTCTCCCTATGGCATTAGAGAGAAACTTGCTACTATATTACCATTTTATTATTTATTTTTTTATTATTTTTTTTTCATAGGAAATCATCATGGCAGCAGATGCACAGACAGACTTGTTTACATTTGGCCTTGCAAACAAGAAGCCCCTGAAGGAACAGGTGACGCCCTATAAACTGGCTCTCCTTGTCCTGATACATGAGTACTCAGTAATGAAGAAAGAAGAAAACCTTGCACCGGACATGTTTGTATTGGGTGACAGGGATATGCTTGTTGTAAAGTTTACAGAAACAGAAAAGCGTAGCTTCATGATAACTATTTTACAGTTGTTACAGGTAAGATATCCAATTAGTAAAAGTCTTGTATTTCATATAACACTTTTTTTGTACCTGCATTGTCCTAGGTTGAACAGCAGGGTTCACTTGAATGAATGAATTCACTTATCCAATATTTCACCTTCAAATGTTATGTGTTTCTCCCAGAATCAAATAAGTACATGGTAATTATCCTCCAAATAAGGACACTTTAAACATATATATAATTCTGAAAAGAATGCCTGACTTCAAAGGGAAATACTGTTTTTCTTGTTATTACTTTATTATTATTATTATTATTATTATTATTATTATTATTATTATTATTAAAAACAAGACCAAGTCATGCCGAAATAAGGTGCCCTTGTGAGAATAATATGTATATTTAAAATGCCCTTATTTTTATTATTATCATAGTAAATTAGGAGATCCTGAGAGTAGTTGCCCTGTAAAGTTAAAACAAATCCCGTGTTTCATATGTATTCCACTCATGGGTTGGGGGAGTAAAATGTGTCATACTCAGTATCAATTTAAATCTTTTTCATCTTTCCATAGCTGAAGATAGACATGGCAGTAATGCCTTAAAAGGAAGTTGAATTCATTTTTAGGCACAAATTTAAAATCTTACCAATTAGTAATAATAATCATTAATTACAGTAAGTGCATGTGATATGTAAGACATTTCTTAGTATTACTAGACTTTATATTTCATCTATTTTTTTTTTCATGCATCCTTTAATTTCTTTGGATGAACAATAGTTTAATTTATTGAAGGGCACTATCTGTGTTTACTTGTTCATTAGATGTATCCTTGAAAAAGAATGCTATAAATAACCTTTAGAGTACCATAATGACTAAGTCTTGTGACACTATAAGTCTTGGGACACCCTAAATTATTTTCAAGAGGAATTTTTTTTATGGGCTATAAATTTTGAGACACAAAATTATAGTAATTTTTTTATGTAGTATAAGTCTTGGGAGACCTTCAGTATTTTTTTGTACTAATCATTCAATGTATTTTCTTGATCATTACGACATTTTAAAAAAAGTGACAGGTTGTTAAGGGACTATCATCATGAATTATTACATGGGAATTTTATAAATTGATATAATTTGTTTGAAAAGTCAATAAATATATTTAATTTTCCTCTGTTTCCTTATTATTTCTGCTGAATTCAAATAGGTATAATTTGATTGGTGACAAGAATTGCACATTAATGGGTTGCTGTAATCATTTACAACAGTAACCTATCTTTTTTGTATTCAGTTTCTTGTTGTTTGTTTAGGCATTATTGTATTAGAATATCGTATCAGCGCACCAGTAGTTACATTTTTATTTAGCCTTAAAAATGTATATACCTAACTCATTAAAAATGTGCTCTCAGTATGTCAGCAATGAATAACAATAGCACTTGGTTCAACACTTGCATTTAGTGAGGATGTTTTCACCATGGCACCTCCACATGTACATTAAAGATTTTGACTCATACTGAGTGATGTCCATCCCTTAGATTCGAATTATAGACACTGTTGTGCTAAATGTAAACAATACCTCCAAAATACAGTAAAGTTTCAGAAATAGTGCTTTGAAAATAATTGTAATACTGTTACGTATATGTAATTTAATTACTTGTGTGTTAGTTTTAAATTTCTTTTTTTATTTTATTCTATTTCATTACATGCTATTGTAATGATAACTTTATTCACTGGATTTGACATTTTTCCAGAAAATTCAGTTCAGTTCTGTTAAACCTGATAAAC
The DNA here is from genome assembly GCA_016617855.1 of Megalonaias nervosa. NCBI lineage: Eukaryota > Metazoa > Mollusca > Bivalvia > Unionida > Unionidae > Megalonaias > Megalonaias nervosa. Next base: position 64,477 of record JAECUM010016054.1, on the reverse strand, counting down.
ACGCAATAGTTTGAAACTTTGTATCTTTTTCTGACCTTGATTCAGAGCCAGTTTCAGCTCTGTAGTAAACAACTTTTTTAAAAAAAAATTTATTATTGAATCTTATAGCAAGATTCGTTCAGTACAATCAAATTCGTCCAATGCGGATGTGACAGCTGGCATATAATGTTACAACGTCGCTTGAAAGGAAGTGATCACGTGACCTATCAGGTGATCCGTTTTGCATTTCAGTTAAGGGTTTAAAACTGATGTATTATAGTGATTTTTGGTCAGTTGTAATTCATACCTTCGGGCACAAAGGTATTATTTTTGTTGTTGCCAGTTTGATTTGAATTTTTCTATTTTTCGGAATTAATAATTTATTTTCCCTGGAAACTTTATCCCGTGCTCATCAGAATTCTTGGACAAAGACATTTACTGAAATTATTCGGAATTCTAAAGCCAGAATATTATTCTTGGTGATTCAACAAGGAACTGTTAACACAACAACACAAAACAGGTTATAGAAGACGTCATCGCCTTCCATCTTGGAACTTCATTGGGATTCGAACTTTGATTCACTTAGAACATTTTAGTGATAGGACTTATATTTTTAATTATTGGATTAATTTTTGGATTTGATTCATAAACCATAAGTTCTTTTTCATATTTTTACCTTGTTTCACTAGGGAAATAAATTATCTTGTTAAATATACAAAGCTTGTTAGTTTCACTCTTTTTCTTTGTTCCTTTTGTACAAGCCTAGACACGTAACAAATACCTTAAACACTCATACGTAGTTTGCTTTGATGTAAGCTACCATAAATAAGTACCTGTTTTCTCGGCTATGGTAATCATTCTACTCAACCGAGCAGGTGATCATACCTTAAATGATTGACAATGAATGACAATTAATCAGTCCAATATCAGGTTTGCGGGCCAAATAATTTAGTACTGCATGGCATCTCATCCTGCTCAACCCACTTCAGATTTTACAACAATTACTTGGTCTGAATTAATGTTGTAGAATAAATGGGTGCCAGTATTGCTTGCTAGTAGCTTCTTGTGGGTTGGTGGTTCTTTCCGGGGTTTTCCCAGGTTCTTTCTCCACCATTTATGCTGGCCACCATGTATAGCCTATCTTGTGCTGAAAAATGGCATTAAACCCTACAGCAACAACAAACAGAAATGCCAAAACAACCAGCTAGCCAAGATAAAAGGTGGAATGAATGCTGTGTTGAAAATTATGACTTTGCATTACAGTCAGCTGGAACACAAAACTAAAATGATGATGATCAGTTATGTGAATGCTGCTTATGCGCCTTGTATAAGATGTGAGTCTTTTCATGTGATTTACATCACTTTGTTGGATCACTTATATCTCTGAAAAATGATAATTGTTGCAAGTATGGTTCAAAATAAATAAAGTAGCAGTGGACATCTTATTCAAATGTGATTTGGAAAAATGAGATTTGGTCAAAACAATGAATAAAGCAAGATCTACATCTATTATTTTGGGGAATAAATAAGAATATAAATAACATTATGTATCATTTGTACTTCGTAAGTACTGTTCTGTACACTATGTAAATTACAAATCACAGTAAACTCGAAGCACACCGTTAATTATTGCAATTTTTATTTACTGTTATTTTATTTCAGGTTGAATAAATTGGAAAATATGCACATGCAAAATAATAACATAAAAGCAATCATAGTAGTTTATAACAGTTTATTGATGTTGTAAGTGAACAAGAGCTGGTCATTGCTGTGTGCAACATGGTGATCTTCCCAATTTTGTTTTTACATTTGTTTTACCTCTATAAGTGTTAGGACACTGAAAATGCTATAATTTTTAAAAGCATATAAATATGAAAAAAATTATTTGCTATGTATATTTAATTTGTATTGTTTGTTTGTTGTTTTTTTTAAATTTAAATTTCATTATATGCTATTGTAATGTAACATTGTATGTTGGATCTAACTTTGTCCAAAGTCAAGTTAATTTCTACTTGACCTGAATTATTTATTTTTTTAATTTTTTTATTTTATTCTGTAAGCAACTAATACAGTGCTAAAATATTCTGTGTGTGTGTTCTTTTTTTGTTATCAGGATCATTATTAATAAAAGTAAATATATTTATTTGGGTCTGGGTTTAGGTTACTGGGATTCCCCTACAATTACCAGGTGTACCTGACATTGTTGAGGTTATATATTATAATTTTAGTAACAGACTGCTAATTGTAGCTAACATATTTTTGTAAACATTAAGAACTTTCTAGAAGGTTTATTTTCCATTAGGTAATTTTTTTTTAATAAAATGTTAATTGTGACCTGAAGTCAAGTAAAAGACTATATAATCTTGTTACTGGACAGAATGATAATTTGTGCGTAAGATGTATCAGAATCAGTTTGTATTATTGTTGTGACCACTATTCATTTGGCTGGAATTTATTTCTTCAGATCATTCAAGTGAATTTCTCTGGAAATACAGAGTGCTCTTAAAAAAATATTTTTGGACAAAGACATTCTCTGGGATTTATAGTGAATTCAGAACCTGGAATTATATTATTTTTTTTCAACAAAAGACTGTTGGCACATCAGCATTATACAGGTTATCACAAACACATCAACACCTTCAGCATTGGACTCAGTTTGGAAGCCTACTAAATTTATTCAGAACTTTAAATTATTAGGACTTGTGTCTGTAATTCTAGGATTATTTTGGGATTTAATTTGTAATACGTCGGTTTTTTTTTTTTCATTTTCACTTTGTATTCTATTGAAATAAATTATTTGTTGAATTTTACAAAGCTTGTTGCTTTTCACTCTTTTCTGCTGCTTATTTGAAGAGCACAGACTCGTAACAATTTCCTCATGTCCCAGTATCCTTCTGTATCATCCTTTTGAGATGTACTCTACTGCAAAAACGACAGTAGAGAGTTCCTATTCGATTTTTAGCTAAATTTTGGAGCCATCATCTACTTGAATGTTATAAAATAATTAAATGACAGGAGTCTAAACCAGTCAGAACATTTTTGAGAACAACTGTCTCATTGATAGGCTCAGATTCAATGTAATTTTTTCTCATGCTAATTATCGTAAATTCTTGGATATTGAAGTTGGAAAATTCAGCATGTCCTTTAGAATAAACAAAATTGACCAAACCATCTGACTGCACGTACAGTTCATATTGGGAAAGATAATCCCTTTAATCATATCTACTCAAGTGCATGTGAAAATATTATCCCATGAGAACACTTCCATGTGTAATAATATTCCATTAATTAAAGACCATTATGCATCACCGCATGGTGTTAATTAGCATTGACCTGCTACATAGTGTGTAGGCAAAGCTTTGGGCATGTGCATATTGCTGCTTATGATCATAACAGAATTGAAAATGAATAGAATATATAAGCAATTGTTTATGCCCAATGGAAATTAAAAAGGGGCACTGCAGGTAGACACACTGCTGCAAACAGTTCAAATAAACAAGACTCCTTTATTACTGTTTATGCATTACTGTGTGTTGGTAATGAACTGAGCTTTGGGCACTGCCACTTGTGATCATAGAAATTATATTAAGCGTATCAGTGACCAAGTTTGTTAGGAAGACAGGAAAAGGGGAATTTTGGAAGACAGGAAAAGGGGAACTTTGGAAGACAAGTAATGGGGCATTTTGGAAGACAGGAAATGAGGCATTTTGGAAGACAGGAAATAGGGCATTGTGGAAGACAAAATGGAGCATTTTTGGACAATACATAAAGATAAATTTTGGAAGACAGGTAAAGGGGAATTTTGGAAAAGAGGTAATGGGGCATTTGTAAGACAAGAAATGGGGCATTTTGGAAGACAGGAAATGGGGAATCATGGAAGACACAGAATGGGACATTTTGGAAGACATGAAATGGGGCATTTTTGGAAGACACAAAAAGATGAATTTTGGAAGACAATAAAAAGGGGAATTTTGGAAGACAGGTAATGGGGCATTTTGAAAGACAAGAAATGGGGCATTTTGGAAGACAGGAAATGGGGCACCATGGAAGATACAAAATGCGGCATTTTGGAAGACATGAAAAGGAAATGGGGCATCATGGAAGACACAAGATTGGACATTTTGGAAGACACAAAAATGAAGCATTCTGGAAGACATAAATTGAGGTATTTTGTAACCAAACAAAAGGACAAGTTGTTGAAAATAAAAAGGCTTGGAAAAATGTAAAATACATCCTTGTGTGGGAATAAAAAAGTATGGCATGAGGCCATCCTAAATTGTCCTGTGAGGAACAATGTAATGAGATGAGTTGCCTTTGATGAGTGTAAGTCACCTTTGTCTAGAAACAGTTACCTGTTTTTGAGGTTGCTGTTTATTGCTATTAACAAATTTTGAAGCAATATTTCAGATTTAACTTTGAAAGTTTTTCATATTTTTAAAAAGTATGATAAGTACATTGTATATTTAATTTCTGTTTGATTTGCCAAACCAGGAAGATAACAGTTGTTGATGAATTTATTTTACCATTACAAAATTTGACATTAGAGTCACTTCCCCTTATTTTTTCCCATCAATTCATCCAATTTAGATCGGGGCTTCCTCAGACATTTCTGAGTCAAACATTGCTCTTGCATATACATAAACTGACTATTCTTGTCTTGATAAATGAGCTCGAATGTGTTTGCGTTCGATGGTAGGGAGCCAGTCATCATCAGGCATCATGTTTACTGAAGTAGAGATGCCTAACTTTATGGTAACTGTTCTGCAGTTATTGTGAGTTTGCCGTTTACTCACCTTAATCAAGAAATCATTTTATAGATTCAGTACATTCAAGAAATGATAAGTGATAACTTATTTTCATGGACACAGATTTTTTGGATTTTGTTGAGAATACATGAATTTAACCTTTATGCCAATAATGGGTACATCTCCTTTTTATCATACCTTATCTCTTACAAAAAAGTGAGCAATAGGCATCATTTCTTCAAAGTTGGCACTATAGTCACCGTAAGAAAAAGAAGTTAATGTTGCTAAAGACTTTTGGATGTGTCAACCTTAAATGTTGTAACAATTGTTCTGGGAAATAATGTGATCATGGGCAGCACTACATTTGTTTTTATAAAGCTGTGAGAGAGTGATCCAATTTTCTTGCTTTATGTTAACGGTAAGATCAGAAGGAAATTTCCCTTCTATTGTTGGATTAAAGAAATTTTATTCACCCTAATTTAAATTTTTAATACACCAGCTTTAATGCAAAGCTTATTGGCCACTCATTCATCCATCTTTACATTACCAATTTTGCTTCTGCACAGTAACTTAAGTTATTCACCATCTGTGGTTACGAACCACTGTGAATGGATTGCACTTGGGGTAGAAAAGAACCCTATCAGTTCCAAGGTTATATGTTGAGCCACTAAAAAAACAAATATTGTTTCTATGTAATAGCATTATATATATGGACATTATAACATTATATATATGGATTATAACATTATATATCTGGACCAGACTTTGTGGATAGCTTGCACTTTGGGGGTAGGGAATACAGTTAAAGGCCAAGGTCATTGATTGAAAGAAGAAAAGTGGTTTATGCCCAAAAATATAAGTAATCTGGCTAGAGAACTAGTCAAGACTGAGTGTGTATAATGTGATATTCTTGTTATAAGTTACTGACATAAAAACCAATTGATAGATCATCTATATTATTGAATGGCATGTCACTGTATATTAAATTAGTGTAATTATTCATCTTAACACTGAACTTGCTTGATTTGTATTTTTCTTCAGAGTCAAGATCTTAACTTGAAAGAACTGTCAGTAAGAATCCAGGACATGAACATTCAACCAGTACTGTTTGAGATATTCAATGACAGGTATGTCAAATTGTTTTTCACTCTGCCACTTGACAACCAGAATTTTAATTTTATAAACACCACTGTTTTACAAAATTCATATGGTAACAGAAGAAAATCATGTATATCATGCCAATTTAGTATTTAATATGGTGGTTATATATATATATATATATATATATATATATATATATATATATATATATATATATATATATATGTGTGTATGTATGTGTGTGTGTGTGTGTGTGTGTGTGTACTTTCCCTTGATAATTCGCATCTGCATGACTCGTAAACCTGTTCATGACATGGGGTCAGGCATGTATCCCTTTTTTTCCATAGAAAATGCCAAAAGAATTGGATCCATATTTATTGAAGGTGAAAAAGAATCGCTATCATAACTGGTAAATGGAGCTTTGATATATCACTCCTTTTGCCATTGAAGTTCGTGGTTAGTGCCTGGAAATTTGAATAAAGATAATGCCATTCACAACTTTTAATAAGGAATTGTATTTCACCTTTTGTGCAATTTTTTTTCCTAAAAATTCTCAGTACACTGTAAATAGCAATATTTGATGATATTTGGATCCATGAAAATGGCAGCAGTGTAGGAAATAATTACCAGTTAAATCAATTTTATTATGTGAAATTTGTTTTAGTTATGTCTTTAAATTTAATTTGAGTGTAATCATAAATGTGATACGTCCACTTGTATTCAAACATGAAAAGTGTCACTGTCACAGTTTTGTATGCTGGTGTCTCTGAGAACCTAATTAAATGACAACTGTTTTGATCTGTGATTTTTGAATGTGTTTCTTGTATTCCTACAATAAATTAAAAAGTTGACATGTTTGTATTATCTGATAAATTAGTCCCTGGTAAAAAGTCAGTTAAAAGGCAAGAAAATAAGAACTCAACTCATTTCACTGGACCAATTAAACACTGTTTTAATATTATTATGTAGGTAACATAATTAAAGTATCTAACATGAATCAGTGGTTTGCCTTTCAAAATTTGTAAATGTGATCTAGGATAGCATGGAAGCAAGCAAAGGAGTATTGAGTGCATGAAAAACTAGGCTTTATCAATGAAAAAAATTGAGTTTGACATTGTCTGTTTCACAAATTAAATGTCCCTACTTTTTAAAATATATAAATGTTGTTTTGTTGTGAATCAACAATAACACTCACATCTATACACATTCACATTAAAAAACTGACATAATATGCAATGTTTTTGCAGGTATATGTGATGCATGTTAAAACCTCATGGATTAATGTTTTTTCCAGGGTTTGTTATCTTGACAACAAAGGAATATTTTACTGACAATTATTCCTGTTATAAAATGAGTATCAAACCTCATCTTCTCATTGTTGATTTTTGAATGTATGACAAATATAAATGAATTGAAGTTCAGTTATTTCCATGAGTATGGGCGATTTTATAAATAATGACATTTTTATTTGTAGTGAGATTCATGGATTTTGGATGAGGTCCAACTGCTTGCAAAATTGTTTGCTGAGTGTTTAAATTCATGGTTTGTGGCAACCACAAAATCAAAGAAAACTGATTCACCATGGTAACTGGTAACCCATTAAAAATGGTCAATTTTTACAGTAGTTGCCATAGCAATGTTTGAACAATTTGACCACTTGAAGCAATTTATGCAACATGCATCAATGATTAGTTTAAAACCATAAGAAAGTGTGTATGTATATATATATATATATATATATATATATATATATATATACACACACACACACAGCTCTTAGTATGACATGTCAGCAGGAAGTACTTTTTGCAAGATAAGTTTTAGCACTGATGCTGAGTGTGTGAAATCATTAGTCAGAAGAAAGCATTATTTCAGAACCAGATTATTGTGCATTCAAGCTGCAATATTTTGTTTTTAATGTCTTCATTTAAATTTATTTCCAAGATACATTTCCACTGCCACAATAACAACCACCACCCTTCACTCTCTTAGGCCTTTGCGGCCATAGGTTTTTTTTTATTTTGTTTAAATGGCTTTTTTAGTTCATCATTGGCTATGTTACGCTGAGGAAATGGTAGCTGACTGCCTTTCCCAAGGTCACAGTGATCCCAATGCATCTGTGCATGTCCATGTATCCTTCCATCCATCTGTCAACACCATAGATTAGGGTAAATGTTAATGTTTTTTACATTAAATACAGTGTTAAAAAGTGTTTTTTGTTATTGCTAAATATGAGGTGGGTTTTGCAGACAGGGAGTCTTCTGTCATTAAAACAACCAATTTGGTCATTACAAATTTCAACGTTTTCATGGTGTGGTACAGTGCAAAGATACTGTCAGCCACTAATGTACTTATATTTTAGGTTGAGTTAATGATGATTAATTTGATTCTTGATAGAAGTTTGCACTAATATGTAATATTAGCATTAAATCATTGATTAATTTGACAAGAAAGATGATTCACAGATAATAAAGAACCATTATATGTACCACTGATAGATTGCAAGTTAAGACCAAAGACAGGAGAATAAGAACTGCAATGGAGAAAGATTTTCAAATCCATCTTTGTACCTCATCTTCATTAGCCAAGGTTCCAATATGTTAACCCTATCTACACCTTGGTGTATCAATGAGATATTTCATTGCTTTGGGTCTGTGAAAATTTCATTGGATGCAACAACAAGCCACCACATTGTATCAAAATCAAGTTGTTCAAATTTGAACACTGTTCCTATGTGATCAAGAGAAGGCAAGCTCACAATTGGAATGGACTCATAAATAAGCAATTTTCCAATATGAGTCCGTGTTTGTACAAATAGATCCTTTCCCACAATACATCTATAATGACTTCTCTCTGGTACATAGTCATATTTGCAATGTTAAACTTACAAAGTATCCTTTTGAAGTCAATTGCCTTTACCATTTTTGGCTGATGTACACAGCACCGCTGTTACTCACTATTGGTTAGTTGGCATTACATACTAAGGGAGGCAACTATGAAATCTGAAAGATGTTGCTAGGACAACGCACTGAAATATCTGAATGATCTACCAAGGTGTAGATAGGGTTAACATATCATAACCTTGGCTAGCAAAGGTGTTGTACCTGGGCAGACAGCTTTGAAAAACATAATGCCCAGAAAATTGTTTTAGTTGCCCAGATGATTGTTTTCTGGTTGCCCAATAATTTGCTGTGGTTGCCTTTACTATTGCAGTAATCAGAATTATTCAGTTCTGTCATGCACAATTTTTCAAAAGTATGGTTGCCCATTGGACAACCTGATTGCGAATTTGCTTGCCAGTAAAATCATCAAGGCAAATGATATTTTGCTGCGATCAGTAATATTTTCTCTTGACCTTGCTATAATCAGACTGTAAATATAACTCATTTCTCAATAAGTGACAACAGATCTGTTACAGATATTTTTTTGTATTATGCATACATATTTTTAAATATCCTAATCAGTTGCAGAAAATAAACATGCCAGTTGCAGTTGAGCTTAATTTCTAGCATTAGTCAGCACTAAACTGCCTGGTAATGTCCATTACAGCAAGCTTAACATCTGGCATTAGCCAGTCCTGAATTGCCTGGTGATGCCCATTACAGTAAGCTTAACGTCTGGCATTAGTGAGCACTGACTTTCCCTGTGATAACAGTTTGTAGGATTATTAGTCAGTAAAATTGGCTTGGCCAGGTAGGTATCAGATCTTTGGCAAACATGAGATAAATAACAACTAGCAAACCTGTATGTTGCTGGTACAAATTGACTTTTCATCATAATATTCAGACTCATTATAAACTAAAGTCATCAAAATCTAGTTGCCTGATGGCCCATTTCAGCTACTGAAGAACTCCAAACAAAATCCCAATTGTATATTTGTTGGAGTTTTTTATATTTTATCATGCAAGGTTTATTTTTTAAGATGTAACCCATGTACATTTTTCTTCAGTATTTTTTTTTTTTAAATTTATCTTATTTTTTTGTTTGTTTTAACACTGGTAGAGAAAGGCTTTTAAACAGAGAGAGAGAGATGCAGTTGTTTCATGAGGCACTGTTCTAATAATTTGATTGAGATACATTGACCTAAATTTTATTTATTGTAATTGATACAGTTGGCTAGAAAATTGAATCTTCCTTGTAGCTAAAGTTTATATTTTAATTGAAACCTAATACATTTCGATCAGGGCCTAATGCATGTGCCTCTTTTCACCTTAAAGCATTATTTACATTGTTAGATTAGTTTTTATCATTTCTTAGGTACCAAAAATACTTGCAAATGAATTGGATCCAACTGCAAACTGTATGTACCCAGATCTGACATAGAATAATACACAGGCAGATCTTGGTCTATGCAGTTTGTTAGGACTAACCAGTAAAGCAAATAACATTGACCTTGATTTGCCAGTCCATTGTTGTTTACAGTTGTACCCAGCTTATATTAGAGTATATATGGAATGATTTTGATCCTCTTCGTACAGTAAATTTTGTAGACTAACAAAACTATATCTCCTTCAAATACATTACCCAGTCACATTATGTTAGGAATATTAGCCAGCTACCTCACAAATCCAGCCCTACTAAAAAGGGCAGTAACTCTTGCCCATTATCTCCTCTAGATGCCAGCTGGTGTTGCCACTTTTTAACTTTGCTGTTGTACAGTGCACACGCAGTGCTATAATCTCTGACAATCAAGCCTTTCTCTTCTTGCCTAGAGGCCCATACATCAAGCATTTTGGATTTATTCAGTGGATTTATTCATCTCCTGCAGGTTGTATAAATCTTTTTACAATTTTGGCCAAATATTTGACTGATTTTGTAAGTCAGGGTGCATGGGATTAACGGTAGATCAGCTGGACCCTAATAATAATAATACAGCCACACCGACACCAGCCATCAAGCCAACACCAGCATTACCGCCCAACATTACCAGGAGCCCAGCCATCTCAACATTGAGACCTCTTAGCCGGAATGGATGAGAAATCAGCCTGTTCTGCCAAGCTTTGGAGCGACTGGCACATGTGCTGACTGACATATATATCCCAGTTCAACCTCACACCGCTTACACCAGCCAGCAGTACTGGAAAGGCCGGCAGTGCCAAAGATACAGGCAATACCAACAGCGCCAACGATGCCGGATATTAGATTACTAATGGCTTATCTTCAAGGATCTTGTCTTGGATGGATATGACCGAGCAAAGTTATCAAGGCCACACGTCATGTCTTATGCCGAGTTTGGAGCCGAACCAGATGAGAATCCGACACACAGTGAGTGTGATGAGTCACTGACAAACCTGTCATATGCCAACCTGACTGTAGAGCAGACCGAATTCAGCTTTCAAGCTGCTATTGAGGAAATTTATTGGGTGTTGGCCACTTTGGAGTGCTGACCGACCCCTTTCCACCTCACAAGACTACATTAAGTAGATTACCAACCAGCTTTTAGTTACAATTTGCAACCCTGGCAACTAAAAGGCATTCTTTTTGGAAGTCCAGGTTCCAGTGAACTTCACCTTGCACAAGTATCAGACGCACTCCAACATCTTCAGTATGGACATTCCGGCATTGGACAAGAATATGGCAGCCATTCACCTGTTGGGTCCGTTGTGTTTCAGAGTATTCCTTGCCACATCAAAGCTGGTTCAGAACATAGTGGCAATATCTTCCATGTTAGACTTGGCCTTTTTGGCAATCTTTTGTCTCACCAATCAATTCAACGATGGCTACTCATGGGAGGCGATGGCTAGGATCGTTCATGTCCTTAATCGAGCAGCTCACCATACTATGGCCAGTGCCTTGAGGTCTTCAGCCAATCTTGATCTTATCCATCGTGATGCATGTCTGCAGTTGGCACCACTTAAACTGCACCATGCAGATGACCCCATTTGGGTCTCCATTGATGTTTGGAGGACAAATTGAAGATATTCGGAGGCAGTCAATTTGCCGCTCCCTGCACAGGTGTTTGGACCCCTCAGCCCCCGCCTATGCGAAATGGATGCTCAGCAGCCCAGGGACAGGGGTCTCTCTCAGTATGATGTACCCCGATACCGATCCCAACCCAGTTCCAGGAGGCAAGTTGCCCACCTTTGTCTCTCCGGTTCCAGACCCCATAGCCTGGACCATGGACGTGCTTTCAATCAGTTGGGAGGGGTTTTGAGCCTTTGCCTACCCTCCCACAGTCCTCATACCAAAAATAATTGAGAAGTTATGGAGTCAGAATTGCAAGATGATTCTTATCACTACTTTCCTGGGTCACCAGTCTACTAGATCTAGCGATAGATCTATGCAGGAAGATCCCCACCAATCTGAATTTCCTCATGCAACCATGGTCAAGGGTGTTCCATCCTTGCCTGGACCATCTTCTTTTACATGCTTGGCTCTTATCAGGGCAGCCTTGTGATCAAAGCAATTCAAACCTTTGATTGTGTACAGAATCTCGAGAGCAAGAAGGCCCTTCATTCTGAAGGCTTATGAGGGGAAGTGGTGTGTGTTTAGGGACTGGTGCCAAACCCATCACATCATCCCATTGCGTGCCTCAGTCCATCATTTGGCCAACTATTTGCTCTGGCTTCAATAGCTATCAAAGGCTATCGATCTGTGATCTTGGACGCATTCCATCATCATGGCAGATGTGACATTGGGCATGATAAAGATCACTCAGATATGTTAGCTGTTAGATCTCCAGCAACGAAAATCCATAACATTATTTCCAAAATGGTTTGTCCTGGGTTCTAACTTGGCTCAACTCAAGCAAGTTTGAACATCTTGCTCATGCTTTGCTAAAGTTCCTATCATACAAGATATGTTTCCTGATAGCTTTAGCCTCTGCATGCCCTTTCAGTTGACCCGAACTATCTTCATTGCAGATTGGATGGTTCTGTAGTCCTCCTTACACAACCAGGCATTGTTGCCAAGAATCGGTTGCCATTGGTAGTTAACCAACAAGTCATCAATCATCCTCTCTCTCCCATAGATAAGACAAGAGCAGCAGCCATGCAAGATCCTGTCCACACCCGCAAGCACTACTTGTGATGCAGAGACAAGTCGTGGCTCGCGCGAACATCTCTTCCTTCCAGTCAAGGCCAGAAAACAAGACATCACCCCTCAAGCCCTTGCTTCGTGGCTGAAGTGGGTTATTGGCTCGGCGTACTCTGAGATCTCTCAAAATCAGAGTTGCCTCATGAGGATTACAGCTCAGGAGATTAGAGCCATTTCTGCAAGCCTCACTTTCGAACACAACATTTCGATCTGAGACATTATAGAAGCTGTTGGCTGGCATGCGGAGTCAACCTTTTTGAGTTTTTACCTCAGAGATTTAGCATTGCAGAGACAAACATTGGATCTGGTAGGGCTGGTGGCACCAGCACAGATGGCCACTAGACCCAACTAGGTCAATCAACACAGCCCATGAGCTTCGCTGGATTTGCCAATGAAAATTTTGGTAGGTGAGAAGATCTCAACTTCATCTGCTCAGCCATATATATGCGTCCCAGATCAAAGCATCTCGGGCTGAGTCATTAGGAGAATGGGTTATCTTTCATATGGGGAATCCAGCCACTCATCTCCAGAAGGATACCCGATATAGAGGTCAGATGCTCAGCATTCCCTCCTCCTATTACTTATTCTCCTAACGTAATGTGATTGGGGGAATGTATTTGAAGGAGAAAGCAAATTTTTAAAGTAAATTATGTTTCTCCGAGAATACTTAACCAACCACATTACTTAAAAACCCTCCCAACCACCCGCCATGCGAATATCTGCATTAATGTCTCACTCAGCTAAAATCTGGTGACACCTGGTGGTTTCAAGGGGAGGTAATGAGCAAGAGTTACTGTGCTTTGTCTATCTAAAAATAGACACAATAAGATGATTTTCATATTTTAGTAGGGCTGGATTTGCGAGGTAGCAGGCTAATATTCCTAATGTAATGTGATTGGGTAAGTATTCTCAAAGAAACATAATTTACTTAAAAAATTTGCTTCCAAAGAATTTACATTTTAGTTTGGGGCTTTTTGTTTGTTTTTTTTTAAAAAGAAAATGCTTCCAAAGGGTGCACTTTCAATGAAAAGGTCTTGTTTAAAGAAAAGAGGATGACTGCACATAGAATTGTCATTTTATGTTTTCAGACTTCGTGATTTCTATATCGTGGGGGTTCGAATGATCCAGGATTTTTTCCAAGCTTCATCACGTCTTCTTATTCGAGAAGAACTCTTAGAATCTTGCATCACCAACTTTAGTGTCTTAGGTAAACAGTACTTTGGTATAACATCATACCTCTGGTTTTTTTATGCTTTCTTTTAGTGACATAATAAATATTACTTTTATATGGTTTGTTAGTGAACCTGGTATGGATTGATACTGTATTTGCCAGCCTTATAACTCAATTCTTTTTGACCAGAAAATCTGGGTTATGTCTTCTGTTCTGAATAGACATATACGGATTATGTCATTCAAATCGCTTTATCCTATGTCATGTAATTTTTCATGTGTAAAACATATCCTACAAAAGTATGTGTTAAAATAATTGGCATTTTGGCAAGAGATCATGTACAAAAAATATAGAACCTGACACTGAGAGAGATTTTAAAATATTTACATGTTCATCAATATTAAATTCACGTACATCAGATGTACTTGCACTAAAATAGCATGCACTAGTAATATACACTGTTTAAATTTGATTACACACATGTACATTAGAAAAGACAAATTAGCAAATGAATAACCCTGACAAAGACAAGTATTCCATCGTATTTTTCTTCTTGCACCTCGGGATCATATAAAATATGCCCTGATATGAGAGAGAGATGGGTTTCAGGATGATTGTACTCTGTATTGTTTAGTTACATGATGATTATGATCTTACTCATGTACAAGGGCAATACTGTTCATTGTCAATTAATACCTCCGAGTAAACAATGCCTTCTGGTTTACATTTACCATTTACATTCCCCATTGATCGGGATGCTTTATTTATTTATTACCGTTACCATCTTCTCGTTTTACTTTCAACTGTTTGGTTTCATATCGCTGGTGGATACGAAATCTTTTACCACTTTTCAACAATCAAAGATATAACCTTTTTTATGGCGCTAAATAGCCTAACAGTGCTGGTGCATCGTAAAAATATAATGAACCAACCAACCAACCTTCTGGTTTTAGTTATGATATCCATTGTCCCAAGAACAATATGGCTTTGCAGTGTTATTTACATGCTAATGAAATACGCTAAAGATATGGTCAAGTCATTCCAGTTAAAACCTGTTTGAGTCCAAATTAATGAGGCTACCCATAATGTATTGTGAATACAGTACTGAGTAATGCCAAGAAATATCATGTGATTAGTCATTTAAGTTTCTCAATCAGTGACACCTTTTGTACTTGCTGACAGAACTGTTAGAGCAAATTAAAGCAACTACTAGCATTACCAAAAATCAAAACCAAATGCTGCCTAACTACAGGAATTGTACATGCACTCAATGATAAAGAAAAATCTTTTTTGTTGGAACGGATAGGTTGTTGTACTTGCAAAGAAAATTACACAGCATGCCAACAGGCTGTTCTTAGGATTTAGTGTAAATGGAGTCTGTTGGATATAAATATTGTGAATATTTAAACTTTGAAATTGAAGAAGTATGAGAGGTATTTTAATAGTTTCCATTTACTATTTATTACTGTTTTCTCTCTCTTACAAAAGCTTCAGCTAAACAGGGGCAGTAAGGTACAAAATAACATGAAGAAAGACTGAAATCTCTCTCATGTCTGGGCATGTTTTATTTTGATCATGAGGTGAAAGAAGGATAATGTGATTAAATATATATGCTTCCCTCCCTCTCTCTTCAAAACAAAACTGGAAAAAGCATTTTAGCATTGACTGCTCCAGGGGCCTAAGTGGTTGGATAGAGCATCTGCCCTGGATGCAGGAGGTAGTGGGTTCAAACCCTGGCTGAGTTATACCAAAGACTTATAAAAACATAGCACTAGCAGCTGCCTCACCTGATGCTCAGCATTAAGAGGTTAGTGTTAGGACTGGTCGGCCTGGTGTCAGGATAATGTGACTGAGTGGGAAATGATGCAACATATCTGCTGCATGATGCCTAAGTGCTAGACATCACTATAAACTGCCACACTGCAGACATCATAGCGATAGGACTGAAAGTTTTTTAAAGCTGTGTTAAATATCCAATACACACACACACACATTTTAGCATCAGTGATGCAGTTTACAGGGTTCCCACGCTACCAGGAAATTGGGAAAAAGTTGGGAGAAATGATAATTTTTTCCCGACTGAAAAGTCCTTGAATTTTGCAAATATTGATGAAAGTCTAGAAAAACCTGGGGATTTTCCACCACCACTTGACACCTGAAACAATCATGTGATTGAGTCCTAACTAAACTGATCATGAGTTAAATTTATCGAGTTCTAACCAGAATATTCTGTTGGTGCGGTATGGATCATTTGGGTGCTTGCAATAAAAATATATGCTGAGTCAGTCCAAATGCTCAGTTGATTAGATTTGTCTAGTAGATTTTTATTTTCAAAGTCAGGTCGATATCCATATCTTTCCTTACATGGAAGGTATGAAAACCAGTCTAGCATCACAAGAGGCCAACATGGTGGTGGCAAAGCGTAGCTGCTTACTGGATGGCCTAGCAAACTTTAAATGTTGTTAGATCGATACATGCATGAAATCGATATCAAATTTGCTTATTTTCTCAAAAGTTGTGAGTATTAAAATCGTTATGTCTTTAATCTGCTGAAAGACAAGATAAAACTATGGCGTTGATGAAATGTGACCTGGTATTCGCAATTTGCATTGCTAGTCGCATCAGTACACAATCTAACAACCCACATTTTCAAGTGTTGTAAAGAAAAAAATAAAATATTAAATGAAAGTTGTATACTGGTTTCATCTATGCTGTAGTTTCGTCTAGTCTGTTAGCAGATTAAAGATATAACAATTATAATACTTGCCATTTCTGAGAAAATAAATCATTTTCCTATCGATTTCATGCAGGTATAAGTCGATATAACTGTTATGTGTAGGCTCATACAAAAGTAACAAAAGAAAAGAGTGAAGCCAACAAGCTTTGTATGTTTTAACAAAATAATTTATTTCCTTAGAAAACAAGGTAATAATATGAAATAGGACTTACGGTTTGTGAAAATAATCCAAAAATTTATCCTAGAATTCAAAAATATAAGTCCTATCACTAAACAATTCTAATTGAATCCAGGTTCGAATCTCGATGAAGTTCCAATATGGAAGGTGATGACGTCAGATGAGGTCGTTGGACTGATGGCAACAGTTCCTCATTGAATCACAATTTATAATGTTCCAGTTTAGAATTCCAGAATAAATTTCCACTAAATGTCTTTATCCCAGAATTTTGATAAAGAAGAGCACTTGTATGTTTTCCAGAGAATATAAATTATTAAATCCACAAAATAGAAGTCTAAATCAGCTGGCATCAACATAAAAAAAACCATCTTGAGCTCTAAAGGTGTAAAATACGACTGACAAATCTAGCAGAAAATGTGTGTTTTAACCCACGATTTTAGATCACATGATGGCTCACATGACAGGGCTACGTGATCACTAATTTGAACAGCACAGTAAAAAAAATGCCATTTAACATGTAGCCTAGAATAGCCCTATCTAAGAATCAGATTCTCACGCTGGAAATAAATAAAAAAGAAAGGCTGTTTACAACTTAGCTAACACATGGGCCAAACGTGACCTTGGTAATAACCAATCATTTTCACTTAGTGTTTGCAAACGTTTCAACCAAGGTGAGCTAAAAACAGTGATAAAGCAACACTTTTGCATTCTAATCAGGTCAAAACAAAAGGCTAAATTTACTGGGAAAAATATCAAATCCAGTGAAAATATTATCCTTACAATAAAATGTAATGAAACAAAAATAAAAAAATGAATTTTAAAACTAATACACAAGTAATTAAATTAACATATACGTAACACTTCCCCCCCATAAAGAAAAGAAAGATTATATAATAAAGCTTTCTTTTTACCATATGTAATATATACATGAAGTAAAACAAAATTACATAAGAAGAACTCTTATGAATTACATAAAGTGTGCATGAAATAATATTTCTATACACGGGAAAGTGCATCTGCAATTAAATTATCTTTTCCCTTGATGTGCCTGATGTCAAGATTATATTCTTGTAAAAACAAGCTCCACCTTAATAATCTTTGATTTTTATTTTTCATCTTGTCGATGAAAGTAAGGGGGTTGTGATCACTAAATACAACAATCGGAGAAGGGGCTGAACTAATGTAAACTTCAAAATGCTGTAATGCAAATATTAAAGCCAAACATTCCTTCTTGATTGTTGAGTAATTTCTTTGGTGCTTATTTAATTTCTTAGAGAAATAGCACACTGGATGATCAACACCATTTTCATCTTCTTGAATCAATACTGCTCCAACCCCAACATCACTTGCATCAACAGATAGTTTAAATGGTTGATTGAAATTTGGAGCTGTAAGAACGGGTGTACTTTTAAGTATGGCCTTTAACCTATCAAAAGCCTCCTGACATTTTTCAGTCCATAGAAACCTGTTTTTCTTGTTCAACAAGTTTGTCAGGGGTTCAGCAATATTAGAAAAATTGGAACAAAATTTCCGATAGTATCCAGCTATACACAAAAATTGCATCAGTTGCTTTTTACTGACAGGCACAGGGAATTCAGAGATAGCCTTGACCTTAGCAGCTATAGGTTTAACTTTACCATGTCCCACAATATGTCCTTGAAATGTCACACAAGCACGGCAGAACTCACTTTTAGATAAATTGATTGTCAAACTTGCATCAGTGAGTCTGTCAAAGAATTTCCGAATTGTTGCTAGATGTTCTTTCCAGGTGTCGTTGTAGATGATGACATCATTGATGTAAGCATCACAATTATCTGGACCAGAGGTAATCACATTCATCAAGCGTTGAAAAGTACTTTGGGGAACCCTTCATCCCGAATGGCATTACTTTATATTGATAGAGTCCATCTGGAGTCACAAATGCAGAAATTTCCTTTGCCCTTTCCATTAGTGGAATTTGCCAAAATCCTTTCAGAAGGTCAGATTTGGTGACGTACTTGGCATTTCCAATTTTATCAATACAGTCATCGATTCTTGGTAATGGAAATGAATCTGTTTTTGTCACACTGTTCACCTTCCTATAATCAGTACACATACAGAAAGTTTTATCTGGTTTCGGAACAAGTATATATGGTGAACTCCAGTCACTTTTACTGTGCTCTATGAAATCATTCTCCAGCATATACTGAATTTCCTTTTTCAAGTATTCCAGTTTGAGACGGTTCATCCTGTATGGGTGTTGTTTCACAGGTTTTGAATCTACAATTTCATTGTCATGAAAAATTTTGTTTGTCCTCGTAGGAATATCTGGAAACAGTGCTCATATTCGAATAATAACTGTTTTAAGTTCATTCCTTTCTTCTTGTTGCAAATGTAAAAGTTTCTGGTCCAGATTTTTCATAATTTCCGAATTCCTAAGATTTGTTGCTCCAAGATTAACAGAGTCCAATTGAATTTCTTCACTTAAATCCTCAGTTTGTGGGACAGGTACAACTAAATTAATTGCATGATTTACCTAGCTATCTCTCTCTGTATACTCCTTTAACATGTTAATGTGGTAAAGTTGTTTTTGTTTTCGCCTCCCAGGAGTATTTATGATGTAATTTAAATCATTTACTTTCTTTTCAACCGCATATGGACCATAATACTTAGCCTGATGGGGATTTTCTGGTATGGACAAGAGAGCTAGAACTCTATCACCAGCCTGAAAACTCCTATCCTTTGAGTTTTTATCATATCTTGATTTCATTTTTGACTGAGTGGAGTGCAGATTTGCTCTTGCGACACAAGCCTTTGACAACTTGTACTTAAAATCAGAAACATAATCAAGAAGATTGAGTTCAGTATCTTCATTAGAAAGAAGTTTCTCTTTCAACAACTTCAACGATCCACGCACAGTATGTCTGAAAACTAGTTCAAAGGGACTGAATCCTAAAGATTCTTGAACGGACTGCCTAACAGCAAACAAAAGTAAATGAATGTCTTCATCCCAATCTGTACTCATATCAAAGCAATATGACCGAATCATATTCTTCAAAGTCTGATGAAATCTTCCTAAAGCCCCTTGGCTCTCAGGGTGGTAAGCAGAAGATTTAAATTGTTGAATGCCTAATTCATGCATAGCTTGCTGGAAAATTCCAGACATAAAATTTGACCCTTGATCTGACTGGACAGATTTAGGAAGGCCAAATTGAGTAAAAAACTTTATCAAAGCTTTTACTATGGTTTTGGTTTTAATATTCCTCAAAGGAATTGCCTCTGGGAATCTTGTTGACGCACACATAATGGTCAACAAATATTGGTTGCCTGACTTGGTCTTAGGTAAGGGACCAACACAATCTACCATAATTCTGCTAAATGGTTTGTCAAATGCAGGAATAGGTTGCAGATGAGCCTTAGGTATCTTCTGATTGGGTTTTCCTTCCATTTGACAAGTATGACAAGATTTACAAAATTTACAAACATCACTTTTGATTTTTGGCCAATAAAAGTGAGTCAAGATCTTGTGATAAGCTTTATTTATCCCTATATGACCAGCCAGAGAAGTTTCATGGGCCAAACTAAGTATTTCCTGTCTGTAAGATAGTTCACTGACCACTCATTACCAGCAGGTACCATTTTCTCATAAGAATTCCATTTTTAATGAAATAAGAGACAGGTACTAATGGCTCTCTGAAACAAACAGGAGATCTCAGGATCTTTTTCCTGTTTGACAACAAGTGATTTTTGTTTGTCACCCTGATTAGATAAAAGAGAATGAGTAGTTAAAAGAGGATCACTGTCATCAATACCTTTTGACTGATCCAAACAAGAAGTAAAAGTGACCTCATCAAAAGCCTGACCAATACATGTGTCAGCTAAAGGAATATTTTCCTTATCAAAATCATTCTCAAGAGCTTTCTTTGCCATAGCTCTGGTAACTGCACAAGCTGGGTATAAATCAGGGTATTCTTTTTCAGTAGGATCAACTTTCTGATCCAAAGAAGGCTTGTCAATTACAAGTGGATTAACCACAACCTTGTCTCCAGCTAGGTCATTGCCGAGTAATAAATGAATGCCCTCAATGGGTAAGTAGACACTATACCGACTGTCACAGGTCCTGAAACTAAGTCTGATGACAAATTTACAGAATGGAGAGGAACATTAACAAAGCTGCACTCTACTCCCTGAATGAGAACACTCTCATTAGAACAAGACTTCTCAGAAAAAGGCAAAGTACCTGATAATAAAAGACTCTGAGAAGCTCCTGTATCCCTTAAAATTTAAATAGGGATAGGATTTGCCAAATCACCCAAGAGTGATATAGAACCCTTCGACATGAATGGTTCATAATTCTCCATAATAAAATCAGACTGGGGTTTATTAGACCCAACAAATGTATTTCTTTCAATACATGACTGTGACCTTGACCTCTTAGAAATAAGAGCATTTGGGATAGGTCTATCTTGATTCTGATGCCTATATTTCAATTTGAAGCAATCAGAAATGACGTGTCCTTTTTTCTTGCAATAGGTACACGTAGGAATAGACAAGGATTTTGAATCAAGTTTATCAGAAGCTTGATTTTTAGAAGTTGTGCCAGACTGAGTTTTAGAAGGAGTTGTATTAGGCTGAAATACCTTTCTACCAGTAGACTGCTGAGTGAAAGCCTTACTTACAACAGGAACTTTATACTTGTCAGCAGCAAGAGCAGCATTTTCCAAGGTTTTGATCTCATGCTCTTCAAGATGAGTCTTAATGTCATTAGGAACAGAGTTCTTGAACTCTTCAAGTAATACAAGTTGTTTGAGACTTTCATAATCATGTTCAACTTTCTCAGCTAAGCACCATCTCTTAAATAACTGCTCTTTTTCTCTTGCAAATTCGACATAAGTTTGTCCAGCTTCTTTTTTTTAGTTCCTGAATTTTTGCCGATAAGCCTCCTGGACTAATGCATAACCCCTTAAGATACAGTCCTTAACCAAATCATAGTCAGCACTTTGCTGTACTGACAGAGATGCATAGATTTTTTGAGCTTTGCCAAAAAGTACACACTGTAATAATTGAGTCCAATACTCCCTTGGCCATTTCAAATTTTCAGTAACTTTTTCAAAATAAAGAAAATATTGGTCTACTTCCTTTTCATTAAAAGGGGGGACTAGCCTAATATTTTTTGTAATGTCAAAACTTGAATTTGTATGTGAAGTGGGATCGTGCTTTTCACTTGCCAGCTAATTCCATTACTTTTATGTCAGAGTCTGATACAGACTTACTGACCGAAGCCAAAACACTTTTGTCAAAAACATTCTTCTCTACCAAATACTGAATCAGAATGTTTTTAATTTCTTGTTTCGTTGAGGAAGATTTTGCTTCAGAAAGGTCATAGTTTCTGGCAAGTTCAAGCAACTCATCTTTTTTCAGACTATCCAACTGCTCCTGAGTAGGACTAGAAAGAAAAGTCTCCACTTTTGATGACGTTGTGAAAAATGCCTGTTGTTTTCACTAAAGATTTCAAACAAAATATGAAATAGTACTTGGGATTTAAAAACATGGGGAATTTAAATTTCAAAAAAACAATTTTCTGAAATATTTTAGCCAAAACTCGTATATCCTGGACGAGCCCCCAATTTTCTCTTGTTACGTGTAGGCTCATACAAAAGTAACAAAAGAAAAGAGTGAAGCCAACAAGCTTTGTATGTTTTAACAAAATAATTTATTTCCCTAGAAAACAAGGTAAAAATATGAAATAGGACTTACGTTTTGTGAATATAATCCAAAAATTAATCCTAGAATTCAAAAATACAAGTCCTATCACTAAACAGTTCTAATTGAATCCAGGTTCGAATCTCGATGAAGTTCCAATATGTCGCTACCGCACGGTGGCAGCAAATTCCAAATTTTCGATATGTAGTTGCAATGACCCCACACCCCAACCTAATTTTCCAAAATGAAAAATGGGGTGGGAATATTCAGACGAAACCTGGATTAGAAAATGGACTGCTATTCGTTTTAAGCCAAATTTTTAGTCCAAATTGTTGAACCTCGGTGCTGAAATGAGAAATTGTCGTCCCTTGTATTATATATTAAAAAAACGATATGAGTCCCTGTATCAGTACAGGTTTGGGGACTGGTTTTACAAATTACAAGAAGACAAGTTGATTTTACAGAAAATTCAGTCTTTGTTTATACAACAGTATATAATTTTGAAGGTCTTTTATCAAAATTTAAATTAACCCTTTTTGAAATGTTTTTTAAATAATGGATTTTTAACCAGATCATCTTAAGGAGGTTAAGTTGTTTGAAATATCTTGTTTGGGATTTTATTGGCACAGATAAATTCAGGGTTAAACTCTTTTCGTAACAAGACAAGATTCTAATTATTTGCATTTATTGTTTTTTTATACTGTAATAGGAAATGTTTACTTTCTATAAGGTGCATATATATATTACTATAGAATTCTTTAGAATTAAAGCTTTGAAAGGAAACAAAACTAATTTATGTTCATTATGTTGTTCCCACTTAGCAACATAATGCAGGTCAGCAAAATAAAGTCAGAATTTTTATTCTGTACATTGAAATGACTTTACATGCCAATTTATAGGAATATGATCAAACTTGTTTCGTGTGATACATTTTGTGGTTTTATACATGACCATCTTTTCTGACTTAGATGTTTTGGAGAGTCTTGAAAGAGAAACATCTTTAGATTTAGAAAATGCATGTTTTATAATCTAAAATGTTCTTTAATTCCATTCAGTAATGGTCATATGTGAACCTTGAAAAAATTAATTTCATCCTGGTAAAACCCTGGAAATTTATCTTTAGAAAAGCGTGGGAACCATGAGTTTACATACTACCAGTAATCCGAAATATCATACAGTGATACCATTAATATTCATGCAACCAGAAGTTACTGTAGTTTCATTCTTCACAGCATGATGAATTTTATCCTATCTATAATTCAGTAAATCTTCAGGTCAGCTTCATTAAATGTAGCTGAAAGTCCTTAATTCATTTAATATACTTTGTTTGAAATGAATCAGGTACTTTTAGCTACATTTAATGATGCCAGCCTGAAAATTAAGGTAGTTACAGATAGGGTCAAATTTGTGATGTATTGTGGAACGAACTATAGTAAAAAATGACAAAGTTGGGGTATTGATCTGGCCTCATCTTATATTCGGTATTGACATATATATGGCTGAAGGATGGAAAATTTTCAAAATTTGCAAGTTTGACTTATACTCAGTAATCGACTTACACTCTGTATTAATTTGTATCTGCTGGCAAAGATGGTACTAAGGCACTTATGCCAAGCCCGTTTGTATTTTACTGACTTGGTATCATGCATACCAGGTTACTAACAAGCCATGCAATTATTTTACCCCAGCTATGGCCCTATCATTCTCTTTTCACATTTTTTTTCTATTATTTTCATATGGGAGAATGATGGAGAAACATTGAATAACCAAAATGACAAACTGATGTAATTTTTTATGACATGTCACACTGACTGTTGAAAAATGCAAGAAACTCATTAGAAATATCAAGTCACTTTTTCTATTAAGGAAATAGATCTTCACTATTGATTAGGGTTGATTATATGCTGTCTGACACTTTAGAATTAATTATGGGTGATTGAGTCTGACAACAAAGTTAAAACTGGAGAGATGCTTTCTAAAATTGTATGCTTGCAGATCAACAAAATGGGCCATAATATTTACTGCATATTTGATATTGAAGCTAATATTTTTCCCTATAGATGATAGCCTCCATTAGGCAGTCTTCATAGTTATTCTATCTAGCTGTTGTCAGACATTTATGTTTAATTTCAAAGACTAATATTCAATTTCAGAGACTTGTGTTCAATTTAAAGACTTCTGTTCAATTTGAAATCAGTTAGTGTTCACAATCAATATAAGTAAAATCCAATATCAAAGAATGATGGATGATGCTGCAGTAGGAGAATGTTTCCTCAGATTTGTGTGCAATAAACATTTAGTAAGTAATCATATGCTTTTTGTTATGAAAGTTTTTAAAATTCTTAAGTATCTTTGGCATAATGATTTTTACCATTGTTGCTTTATATTACTTTCCCAGAAGCTATAAATTCTTGATGTTGCATTTGTTATAGGTGTATTTGTCAGACGCATGCTCCTGACCTATGAGAGGTTGACGTTCAGCCAGATTATCAAACTTCATGCAAAGTTCATAGACTATTTCGATGAAGGTCAGAATGAGCAGATGCCTGAGGAAAGCAACATTTTTAGTGGCTCATTGACTGACACTGCCCTTAGTTTATCAGAGGTCCGATTCAACAAGAGTGGACTTGCACATTCTATTGATGCTTCGCATCGTACAGACTGGTAGATTATCCTTCATACCTATTTGATATCCATGTGCAAAGATGGCCTGATTCTGTTTTCTTCTAATTAGTGGTGGGAGTTACATACCAGCCAAATACTTTAGTCTGATTTTATCATATGTGCGTTTGACAGTTGTACAAGATCCTGGGTTCAGTCTTCAGTGGCAGATTTGTTTTTTGCCGTTTTGGTTAATTTGGCATCATAGATGCTTTTGTACAATTCTAAGTACTCTATTTCTATGACAGTTGGGGGGTGGGTGGGCGGTAGATTAACAATCATGGTATATAAAGCCATTTTTTAGCAGGGTTAGGTGGTAACAACATTTTAGTTTCTCATCACATGTTCTTAGCTTTAATATAAGAAATCTTTGGTTCAATTCTAATTGGCAGCTATGCCTTCTCCATATCCAGTCATATTTTATTCCATCACCAGGATGCATTTGACAAACACACACACATACACACACTCTGTAGGTTGAATCTTGGATGATGACTAACAAGCCTTGGTAGTACAAACCTTTAGGGTTTTTTATTATGTGTGCCTGACTGAGTTTCTGGCAAGATATTCTGGCTTAAATTTGCATTATAAGTTTTGTGTTATCCCCCTATGGTTAAATTTTGTTCCATAGATGCACTTCAACTATTCTCATGGTTGAATACGGGGTTCTCAGTAGATTCATACCTTCACATTTTGACGCTTGAATTTGAAATCTGGTCCATTTCTATTGTTTGAAAATTCCAGCCTGTGCATTTTATGACTGGAGCATCACTATTAATTACCCTTCCTGCAGCTTCAGCTTAAGTTTCTTCTAAGCGAGCACTTTCCATGACAAATTTACTGTATGTGACAGTGAATGGCATTTGCCTGAATTGGCATTTACACTTTATCAGCTAATAGCATTGCACCCATGTGAAAGGGGTTGTGTTTACACTTTCTTGGCCAATAATATTGCACCTATGTAAAATCAGTATCAACCAGCAGATGGAGCTAACAGGTCAAGGATGTCATGCTTAGGTGCCCATAATTTAGTCGAGGTTTGATTGTTTCGATGTTATTTTTGACAGTTATGACAGAGGAAAAGGTAAACATTTATAACTTGAATGCATAAACTTCTGATTCAGTCTTAGCGTTTGTTTGATTGTCCATCAAATTAAAATCATTTATACTAAACTGTGAAACGTGGATGGCGAAGGCAGTTTTCAGAGATAAGTGGACATACATTAATCAAGTTAATTTGCTTCATTTGGTGAATGTTAAAAAAACTCAGAATCAGTCATGATTTGATTAACATCTGATCATTCAGCATTTGTTTGATTGTGTATCAAATTATACTGAATTAGACAAAACTGGAAAATATGGCAGCTCACAAAGACATTTGTTACATGTAAATTAAAAAACTTTGCATTTTATTGGCAATAATTTGCTTCACTTGGTGAAATGTTAAAAAATTAGGTGTTTTAATTAATGTATCATTTAGCAAAACTTTAGATTGTCTTCATTGACTACATCTAAACTTTTTATATCACAATGGTACAAAGAAGTTATTTTTTAATTTCTTTCTCAGTCTCATAAATGACCTGTCTGAGGATTTTTCTGACCCACAGACTAAAGAGAAAGAAACATTTGTGTCAGCTTAGAACTAATGTTAGTACCCCTTCTTTATGGATGGGCAACTAGTATCAGCTCTGTAGAGAAGGGAAGTAAATCTCCAAATGGTTTTAGAAAATTGACAGAAAAGTGGAATAGTCAATTTCCATGGATGAGTAAGATGGAAATTGAGTGTTGATATACAAGTGGCATATGGATGCAGGAAAATCAGACCGATTTGTCACTGAAGGAGGTTCCAATCTTCAAAAACGTGTTCTAAATGCCTAAGCTTTGATACAGAAAGGGCTGTTGCCAAGTTTGTAAGAGTAAAAATATGGGAAACAATTAATTGACATATTCTGACTAAAATATAACTTTCACAGTTGTATCAGTTTACTTTTGCATTTAAAATGATATGAGAAGTTTAAAAAGTTGACAAAGTTGAAAGTTAATAATATAGCAAAGTATAAAATAATCCTTTTCCTGTTTTAATATACCAATATATACACAGAGTCATAAGAAAGAGAAATACTTCCACAAAAATCAATAGTGACTGTCAATCTCATTGACAGTTTGTCTATTTCTAACCAAATTTTATACACATTTCTCTTCTCTTTATTCAACATGAGATGAGAAATTGTAAACATCAGTTTGTTCCATAAATAATGAACATGACTCAAAAATCAAATGGCTCTTGAGATTTTCATTTTGACTTTTGAAATTTGGGATCAACGGTCAAACAACTATGAAATTTATTGAGAACCCAGAGAATATGGCTGACATTCAAGGTTTAATGCCAGGACTGGAGGAGTGTTTCAGGGTAAATTTGGTCACCTTCTGCCCAGGGCCTTTTAGAATAGTGAACCTGCTACCCTCTCTCACTCATCTGTTATCCTGTCAAATTCAGCAATGTGCTTTGAACCCATATTGTTATGCTTCATTGAAAGTTGGATGTGAGGCATTTGACTGGGCCATGGTGTTGGCTTTGTTATTAGACACAACAGTTAACATGTATTTACATTCAGAACATTGTTACCTGCCTTGTTTTCATTGCATTCATTACCAGTTAGCATGATGGTGTCCTAATTCACCCCTTGGTAATCTGAATTTAATTAGGCTTGTTTTAGATTTAGTGATTATACTATAGTTTTAATTTTTGTAAACCTAAAAATAAAAAAAGAAATACATGATACTTTATTGGCACAACAAGATAAAACAGAAATACATGATACATTGTTGCCTTTTTAGGCACAAGATAATGCATAAATATATGATATATTATTGCCTTTTGAGGTACAGCAAGATGAAACAGAAATACCTGATATGTTATTGCCTTTTAAGGCACAAGATGACACATAAATACATGATACCTTTATATTATTGCCTTTTGTGGCACAGCAAGATAAAACAGAAATACATGATACATTATTGCCTTTTAAGGCACAACAAGATGACACATAAATACATGATACCTTTATATTGTTGCTTTTTGTGGCACAGCAAGATAAAACAGAAATACATGATACATTATTGCCTTTTAAGGTAAAACAGAAATACAGAATATATTATTGCTATTTTATGCACAACAAGATAAAACAAACACATGATACATTATTGCCTTTTTAGGCACAAGATAAAGAGAAATACAGGATATATTATTGCCTTTTTAGGCACAACAAGATAAGACAGAAAAATACTTGATACATTAATGACTTTTATTAAGCAATGAGCTGAAGCGCAAGGTTTTGCTCCAAACATTCTGAGAATGCAGGGTTAGTTTAGCAGGTTGCCAGCCATTAATGTGAAAAGCCTTGGGTTCAGTCTTCACCAGCAGTTTTGCTCACTATCATTTATTGTACAGTTTGTTGCACATTGTTTTTTTTTCTAGTAAATATTCTTTTATGGAAAAAATTTGAGTATTGTCTTACAACTTCAGATAGTATATTGGACAAACCAAATAGTACTACTGTAACAGTTGTATAATATAAGGGTATTACATTGCATTAACTTGTATAATTTACATATGACAAATGTATGATTAACCTTTTGCCACAAATCTCAAAACTTTCTATCCATTATGAACTGATTATGACCATGCTTTTAAAAAAGCACATATACTGTGATACAGTATGTATGTAGATAAATACATATATAAATACATATGTATGTGTGTAATGTCTTTCAGCTTCTACATTGAAAGAGCTAGAACATAGAACTTGTGTCAATGATAGCCATGTGGATGTAGATTGTATCAACAACTTTGGGTCTTTGATTTCCTACATAGGGTGGTATTGGAGGATATTTGTGATTGTAAATAAATTGCAAATGACTTCAGTAGTACATTTTGCATTTATTAGACCCCAGTTACATGATCAGTGAATTGTTAAGTCCTGTCAGACATCTGGGTGATGTCCTGAAATCTTTCCTCACTGGCAAGTACTTAAACCCTGGGTCATATTATAGAAACTCTTTACAACCATTCTCTGCAGCTGTATTTAACTTACTGAGCAAGATAAGACAAGCTTATACATCCAACTGACCTTGCTCCTTGGGTACATACATACCCCCGAGACTTAGCCTGAGGGTCATTACTTGGACACTCATTACATCCCCATGTTATAACTGTAGATACAATTACAAGAAAAACAATTTATGCAAACAGTAGATGTTATAAAAAATATGATAAAAATCAATTTGTCAAATCATGTGCCTTCTACTGTCAAATAAATGAATGAATTTGATAAACAAATATTATCTACATTAAAATATGATATGTGTCTTATTTACTTGTAAACAGGAAATCTTCACAAGATCCTAGTGGATTCTTTTCCCAAAAGCAAGCCGAGTATTTTATTGCTCAACAGGTAAGCAAGACTCATTACATGTCAAGCCATTTTTTTTTTCATTGCTCAACAGATAGACAAGACTCGTATAATGTCACATGTGTGTTTCAGTATTAGTCAAACCAGAGTTACATTTAGCTTAACTTTGGTAAATTACCTATGAAATATATGCATTAGACTATCTTGAAATGGTTTTTATTCAGATTATCACTTACATACATGCAAAATGATTTTAAATAAACTCAAAATTCATTCACTGATCTCTATCAGACATTATTAAATGGTGCCTAATTGACTGGGTGCCTAATTGATTCTTGGCTGGGTGCATCATGTATCAGTCAACTATTGATATAAAATATTCCAATGAACTGCTGCCCAGTTTGATCACCCAAATTGGTGTGAATGTTTAACTAACTGGATTTTTATGCACCTGTCTTAGGTTGGTTGTATTATATTATGGCATTGTCTGCATTCTGTCCATATTTACATAAGTTGGTCCATTAATGTTTGATTTGTTCTGCCAGTGACCTTCTCCATCAAATGCGTTACCTAATGAAATTAGTATTCGGAAGTAAATTCCTCTGTCCTCCCAAATGGAGCAAAATATCTCAGACCATCTGACCATGTATAGAAGTAATTCCAGTCCATCTGGCCATATATATATATATATATATATATATATATATATATATATATATATATATATATATATATATAAGCAGTTCATACAGACTAGGTTACCTTACTAGAGCGTTATTAGTTTAAGTGTCAACTTCAGTGTCACAACCACTAGGTGACTTCCATGTATTGGATCATTACTAGCTTAAGCTTTGACTCCATGCTTTAAGCACCACTACATGGCTTCCATGAACTGGATCATTACTACTTTAAGCTTCAACTCCATACTGTCAACACCACTAGGTGGTTTCACATGTACTGGATTATTACTAGTTTAACCTTGACTCCATACTGTCAACACCACTAGGTGACTTCCATGTACTGGATCATTACTAGTTTCAGCTTCAACTCCATAATGTCAGCACCACTAGGTGACTTCCATGTACTGGATTATTACTAGTTTAAGCTTGACTCCATACTGTCAGCACCACTAGGTGACTTCCATGTACTGGATCATTACTAGCTTATGCTTGAACTCCATACTGTCAACACCACTAGGTGACTTCCATGTACTGGATCATTACTAGTTTATGCTTGAACTCCATACTGTCAACACCACTAGGTGACTTCCATGTACTGGATTATTACTAGTTTATGCTTGAACTCCATACTGTCAACACCACTAGGTGACTTCCATGTACTGGATCATTACTAGTTTATGCTTGACTCCATACTGTCAGCACCACTAGGTGACTTCCATGTACTGGATCATTACTAGTTTATGCTTGAACTCCATACTGTCAACACCACTAGGTGACTTCCATGTACTGGATTATTACTAGTTTAAGCTTGACTCCATAATGTCAGCACCACTAGGTGACTTCCATGTACTGGATCATTACTAGTTTAAGCTTGACTCCATACTGTCAGCACCACTAGGTGACTTCCATGTACTGGATCATTACTAGCTTATGCTTGAACTCCATACTGTCAACACCACTAGGTGACTTCCATGTACTGGATCATTACTAGTTTAAGCTTTGTCTCCATACTGTCAACACCACTAGGTAACTTCCATGTACTGGATCATTACTAGTTTATGCTTTGTTTTCATACTGTCAACACCTTGAT
Source organism: Megalonaias nervosa (assembly GCA_016617855.1). Taxonomy (NCBI): domain Eukaryota; kingdom Metazoa; phylum Mollusca; class Bivalvia; order Unionida; family Unionidae; genus Megalonaias; species Megalonaias nervosa. The sequence goes on along the minus strand of JAECUM010016054.1, from coordinate 33,006 downwards.
GGCTTCCCATGTACTGGATCATTACTAGCTTAAGCTTTGTCTCCATACTGTCAACACCTTGATGGCTTCCCATGTACTGGATCATTACTAGTTTATGCTTGAACTCCATACTGTCAACACCTTGATGGCTTCCATGTACTGGATCATTACTGGTTTATGCTTGAACTCCATACTGTCAACACCACTAGGTGGTTTCACATGTACTGGATCATTACTAGTTTAGGCTTGAACTCCATACTGTCAACACCACTAGGTGACTTCCGTGTACTGGATCATCACTAGTTTATGCTTGAACTCCATACTGTCAACACCACTAGGTGACTTCCATCTACTGGATTATTACTAGTTTATGCTTGAACTCCATGCTGTCAACACCACTGGGTGACTTCCATGTACTGGATCATTACTAGTTTATGCTTGAACTCCATACTGTCAACACCACTGGGTGACTTCCATGTACTGGATCATTACTAGTTTATGCTTGAACTCCATACTGTCAACACTACTAGGTGACTTCCATGTACTGGATCATTACTAGTTTATGCTTGAACTCCATACTGTCAACTCCACTAGGTGACTTCCATGTACTGGATCATTACTAGTTTATGCTTGAACTCCATACTGTCAACACCACTAGGTGATTTCCATGTACTGGATCATTACTAGTTTATGCTGGACTCCATACTGTGAACACCACTAGGTGACTTCCATTTACTGGATTATTACAAGTTTAACTGAGAACAGATTGAGATATGTACTGATTCCATTTGGACAACTTTAAATTGTCACCCATCCACAATGTGTTGTAACACTGTGACATCATTATTTGATTTGGACAACTTTAAAAACCCATCCATCAACAAAGTGTTGTAGCACTGTGTGGTATCATCATATAATTGGACAACTTTAAAAAGCCATCCATCTACAAAGTCTGATGCATTTTGTTGCAGTGACAAGCAGACAATGGTTTATTCATATGTTTATCATGTAGGTGTCTTTTCATGAGTTAACTTAGTTTTTAAATTTAATTCCATTTTGTCTTGTTTCTTTCTGTCAATTCAGGCAAAAATGACTTGAACATGCAAGTAAAGTAAATGTTTTAAAGTTGATAAGATAGGTGCATGGGGTTACATTTCAAACTCACCAGCCATTATCATTCCCAAAATCCACACCTACTGCTCCGGTGGCCTAGTGGTTGCGGGAGGTCACGGGTTCAAACCCAGGTCAAGTCATAAGAAAGATATAAAAATGGTACTAACAGCTTCCTTGCTAAATGCTCAGCATTAAGAGGTTAGTGTTAGGACTGGTCGGCCTGGTGTCAGGATAATGTGACTGGGTGGAACATCATGCTACATGTCTGCGGCATAATGCCCCAGTGCTAGACATCGCTATAAACTGCCACACTGCAGATGTCATAGCAGTATGACTGAAAATTGTTAAAGCTATGTTAAAAATCCAAATCACACACACAACACAAAACCCACACCAGGTCAGAGTTAAGCTCAGGTAAGGACATAACACCTGCCATGTGGTTTTTAATCCAAGTAGAATCTTATTTGCAGCCAATTAACCATGTGATTCAAGTTTGAATAATGCAATTTCACAGCAACCAATTTTGCTAATGAGGCCTGTGGAAAATTACTATTTATAAAGATGACATTTTTGCTGGCAGAAAGATGCAATAAAAGATGCAGAGGGGTGTACTATTGTTGGGTCTTTTGAGGAGTGCTTCTCTGTTTCTTTCTAGCTGGTACATTGGTATAAATCCTGTTTACTACTACGTGGACAAAGTTGATAGAAATATCAACCTAACAAATTTCACCTCTCTGATGAAAAGGGTAACCACATCATACAGGTATCAGCACATAAAAATTTATATCTGTCACTGAGGTATGCAGAACCCTATAAATCCTGTAATTGACATGTAAATTCAACTCGATGCCATGTCATTAACCAGGAAGGCTGAACAAAGTTATGTCACCAGGACATAAATCACAGCATGATTTACATATGATGGAATGTTCATTAGAACCCTAATACAAGGAAACCCTCTATAACATACTTCATTATAACACAAATTTAAATGTAACACATAACATCATATTGGCGACAGAACCCAAATAAATGGAAACTCACTTTAACACACTTCACTGTACCACAAATTTGGATATAACTCGTGTTACATACAGTGTTCCATGGAATATGATATATAATATAATATTTTCTTCTTCACAGTAGTACCTTACATACTTTAGACTGCACATATTATTTCACACAAAATAGCTGTGATGAAACTGTTGCTTGAAGAATTTTGTAACAATGGCATCCGACAAGCAATATCTGTTCAAGACACATGGGGCAAGAAGCTTCATAAGAAATCTTATTAGTACAAAAGAATAAAATGGAATAGATTCTTAGTGGGAAAAAGCAGGAAGGACAACAGTTATGTTTATTGGACATCATGTGTTGATTTGAGTATGGGATTATGTCATTTTGATATATAGCAAGAAGCCATTGAACTCCGTAGGGCTTGGAACTGCAATTTGTGAATCAACTGGAGGTAATTAAGGTCTAAGTGTACTTTACAAACTTTTTAGTTGAACGTAATGTTTCCAGCCACTGCATCAGTCTTGATTTGCACTTCTGAACCCTTTAAACTCCTGTTTTCCAACATGACAACAGTAGTACATGATATTTTCTTACACCTTACTGAAAACTGTTCTAATTTACAGGGAAAAAAATTGACAGCCTTTCTGAGAAGGTCTTGTCATGGTTGGCAGATCTGCATATATAGGATGTATTCTCGATTTGGATCTGTCTTACTATACCAGTAGGGTGGCTGAGTGGTCTAAAGCGCTCACTGATACGGATCACTGCTGTCTCACCTCTGTCTGCTTGGGTTCGAGTCTCGGGCTGAGCTAATGTGGGTATGTGAGAAAGCTTGCCAGTAGCTTCTCGTGGGTTGGTGGTTTTTCTAGGGTTCTTCCTCCGCCATTTATACTGGCTGCCATGTATAACCTATCTTGTGCTGAAAAATGACATTAAACCCTACAACAATAACTATACCAATATAAAGCAGCATCTCAGATGAGTTGTAATTATGAGCAATATTTTAATTGACATTCTGGCATTTAGTTACCTTAGCTGTTTCTACTCAGAAGACTATATTTCTGATAAAATGTTGATCAAACTTGGCACGTAAGCTTATATAATCGAAATCTGGGATGAAATGGATTATGAACATCATTGAATATTAATGAGCTTTTTTATGTAAGGCAGATCACTTGGGCCACATGTTTGTTGATTTATTTGTCTTATTCAGGGCATGTTACTGCAACATAATGAGAATGAGGCCCTGTCCCCTCAAGTCCTACAGGAGAAAATAATGGATATACTAAAGGCTAGACCAGATATTGCTGAAGCAGTAAGTACAGTTTGCAGAGTCAGTCATGAAGAACATGTTGGTTTTGGCTACAATGAATAGTATACACATTTCTTCTAATATGAATAAAATATATTTTTCTCATTAGTGTGTAATTGGAACTTTATCAGATTGACAGATGTCAAATGATACAGCATATTAACAAAGGGGTCATTTATACAAAATCTAGAATTTATTTACCCATCCAACATTTAAAAAAGAAAAGAAATCTTGATTGACAGTCTTTTCCAATTGATTTCAGAGAAAAAAGGAAATGGGTTGCAAAAACAAAAATATATATTTCAGCAGTTCAGAATCCATGTGCTGAGCATTTAATTAATTTGTAGTAATGTTTATTTCCAATTATCATCTAATGTCATTTCCTCACATGACAGTTACCATTAATTTAAATTACTCACATGCCAGTTATTATGTAACGAAAATTCTTCACATGTGAGTTATCAAATAATGTAAGTGCCTCACATACCAATTATCATGTAATTTAAACTCCTTGAATGGGAATTGTAATGTAAATTCCTCACATGCCATTTATCAAGTAATGGAAATTCCTCACATGCCATTTATCATGTAATGTAAATTCCTCACATAGCAGTTATCATATAATGTAAATTCCTCACATGCCATTTATCATGTAATGTAAATTCCTCACATGCCATTTATCAAGTAGGGGGCCCCAAGTGGCCGAGTGTCTAAAGCGCTCTCCGTTACGAATCACTGCCATCTCACCTTTGTCTGCGTGGGTTCGAGTCTAGGATTCGGCAAATGTGGATATGTGAGAAAGCTTGCCAGTAGCTTCTCGTGGGTCGGTGGTTCTTTCCGGGGATTTCCCGGTTTCTTCCTCCACCATTAATACTGGCCGGCATGTATAGCCTATCGTGTGCTGAAAAATGGCATTAAGCCCCACAACAACAACAACAACAACAACAAATTTATCAAGTAATGTAAATTCCTCACATGCCATTTATCATGTAATTTAAATAACACAATACGTAGGTTCAGTATAAACTTTATTGTAAATATAAATAATCTTTGGCATAATGGGGTCAAATCCTGTCACAGCACACTGCACCAGCCAAACTCTGAATGTTTTCTGTAGGAATACCTCAGGAAGAGATACCCGGGGGGGAGTTTGTAGGGTTGTGAAGCGTGTCCGACACCTGTATGTGGAGCCGCAAGGGGCTGATACAAGGTATATAGTGACACTGATAACCAAAACTCGATAAGTCTGATCCTGAGGATTACTATGATAACAAACATCAGCCGATACTCCATACATGCACCGTAGGAAGCGGGTATGAAGTATATGGGCATAATAGTTGAGTACATTTAAGTACTGACATAAATTGGGGGTCAAAAGCAAAGTTGGGAATGCGTGAAACTTGGCATTGGCCCAAACGAAATGAAGGGAGCCCTGCGACTATGGAACAGTGTGACCATAACAAAGGCCCCCAATTTAAGGAAATGTAAGAATAAATAAAGATATTAATGATTGAGAATGCAAGAATGTGGAAAATGCATGAACTAGGTTTTGAACCGCATGATAATCCTGATGTGCCTAAAGTTATCAATATTAGATGTATGTATTTGATGACCAGTTAGGAATTCACATGCCTACTAATAGAGGATACAGCTGAAATGACAGTGTAGCAAAGGATGTGAACATGAAAGATTGGCATGTACATCTATACAACGTCACTGAAGTGTTCCAAAATGTATGATGATATCACCAAGTAAAGAAGCGAAATAGTGCAATGATCGAAACAAGTGTGAACCAACAAGTGAGGCACACACTGTGACATCTGCCTCTATACACAAAGCTAACTCTATTGGGGTGCACCAGAATATATCCACAAGATGAATTAGAGGACCATCGACCCAAGGTTGGATCAGATGGTCTGGAATTCCAGCCTTAGCAGCACTGGTAGCTGCCCCGATGTGGAAGGTGTGTCCATTATAGCGATGTGAATCATAACATAACCTGAGCAAAACAACCTTAATGGTAATGATGAGATAGTTCTACTTAAGGCACGATCTCCAGTTAATATCCGAATACAATGGAATTTCCTCTTCACATTGAAAGGTCAAACAGGGACATCATAGTTCATATCATTAATATGATATCCACACCTTGATGGAAAATGTCATTCTTAGATGCTCTGCAACGCAGAATGAATAGGCATTTATCTGTATGAAATATTATGTCCGACATTGTTTGTTGCAGAAAATATGGGCTCCATGAATAGCAAATTATCCACACCACAAATGCATAAGAAGCCAGCACACAAGTAGTCTATAGTAAGAGTTCAGTGTACTCAATTATAAGATATATCAAATTAGAGGCCCCAAAGAAGATGCCAGTTTGAATGTAACAATCCATTTGGAAGGAATGGTGTCCAAAGTGCATGACACTAAATGTATGTACACAAATGTTCCTGAGCAGAAAGAAGATGGTTAGGGAGAACTCTGATCTAGTGCATATAACATGACGAAGACTATTGTCCTAAAGTCTTAATGACATGGTCCTCCATGCCAACTCCATTACATTAATGACATGGTCCTCCATGCCAACTCCATTACATTAATGACATGGTCCTCCATACCAACTCCATTACATTAATGACATGGTCCTCCATACCAACTCCATTACATTAATTACATGGTCCTCCATGCCAACTCCATTACATTAATGACATGGTCCTCCATACCAACTCCAGCTGCAGATGTGCCTGCACCATGACCTCCAGCCAAAGCACTTTGCTGCCGCAGACTCAAATACAGCTCCAGACAGGACATGGGACACAACCTCGAGTTCCGAAGGATTGAAATGTTGACACGAGCAAGAAAATGGGTCCCTGTTTTTTTCTTTATATATATTTTTTTTTTAAATTAAAGATGGCAAGGTGAGTATAACATAAAATTTGTCCATTGAAAATGTCACATCTCGAATCCTCAGGCAGTTGCATGAGGAATTTTTCTGCAATGATCAAACCATAAATTCACCACATTGCAAGAATCCAAGAAATGCCACCAGACACATGCACTTGCAGTAACAAGTCCACAGCCGGTGAACTCCCTATCACAACATAGGTGACAACTGCACCACCATCCTGTATGTAATAGGAAATCTGGGCTTACTATGATATGTTGTTCTTTTTATATCCCAAGAAGTATACTCTGTAACTTATTGGACTCTGAAAAGAGTTACTATGACCAGCCCATAGGTAATGGATCTAATTCCTGCAAGGTACAGCTTAATTGTGGAGTACTGCAGCTGCAGCAGGGTGTGACAGCATGTGACGAAATAAAACATCAGAGAGTTCATGTAAGGAGTACGAATGAGCAACAATGCCTGACATTGCCAAAAATTCAACATACACTTGAAGGCAGTTCTGTACACTGACCTAGTGTTATCAGATAAAACAGAAAAATACAAATTCCTGCACATGTTGTGTCAAAATAGCATGAATTCTGAAGTCAGGGGGCACACGAAATCCAGAAACGTTTGTATTCCATGTCACAGAATGCCAGTGGGAGACTGAAGCGTTGTAAGATAGTCATGTCTTCAATGAACCCATATGAAGTGCTCTTCGATGAACCCATATGAAGTGCAGTGCCATATGATATGGACGGCTCTATCGATCTGTGCATCCATGAGACTGCCGAACTGTGCACACAATATCCAGAAATGTGTATATTCCCTGTCACAGAACACCAGTGGAAGAATATGTTATAAGATGGTCACGTCTTCAATGAACCCATATGAAGTGAAGTGCTTTTCAAGGAACCCATATGAAGTGCAGTGCCCATATGATGTGGATGGCTGTATTGATCTGTGCACCCATGAAACCTGAAAGCAGAAAAAAAATTGGAAAGCAGAACCATGCAGTAGAAAGTGCTATGGTAATGTGTAGAAATACCGAAGTCAGTACTGAATTACAACTAGAAATCCTATTGCTCAGGCAGATATATTTCTTAAAGACATCTGACTGCCATCTACCCAAGACCTGAATAAGACTGTCTGATAGACCCTGCTTAGCACCCTCTGTTGCTGCCCGAATCCTAAAACTATGAGTCTTGAATAATTGAGGATTAAAACCACATAGCAAGTCAGAGCAGTGTGGGCATGGACTGGTTGAACTCCCACTTAGTTATGGGCAACCCTTTCATAGGGAAGGAAGAGTGTGTGCAAATGACAACCCAGCAGTTGTAAATAATGATGCAGCACATGGCAATAAAGGGTATCCTTGGAGTGTTGTAATGTGTAAGCTCGAAAACTAAACTATTGTCACTGATCTGAACCTGAGAGAACTGAAGTTAAATTTGGGTTTTTGCAACCAGGTTGTCTAAATGTCATTTCCCCAACTCACAGGAATGCCCGAAATGCAAGTTGAAACATGGACTTAGAGCCACACAGAAGGCATTGTGAGTGAATCATGGCAGGACTGGAATGAGTGGTGTTTTGGGGGGGGGGGCTTTTTTCTTAGAAGCATACATTATCAGTTGGTAGTCTGGCATCTGTGTGCGGTAAAAGTTTATGAAGCAATTGCAGAAGTTTGGAATAAGAAAGGAATTGGTTGGATCAGGGATATTGCTCAGTGTGTGCATAGCCAATAGCCAAGACATAGGTAGATATGGTAGACAGTGCATAGTGTTTTGCAAAAGATACAAAATGAAAAGTACCAAATTGGTTCTTGAAACAGGGAATGTGCTGTGGAGTTTTAACTTGATTAAATTGATGTAGTGTATCCAACTGTGCCTGTAAGCTTCCATCATGGAAAGAGCACTTTATAGTAAAGTGAAACAATATTACTCCCTGTTTGTTAATGTCAGTAGTTCCAGGACCTATTATGGGTTTACTACTGCATAGGCTGGGTTGAAAATTCGGGTACTTTTTCACATCAGGGCATTTTCAATGCATAGTTACGACTGCTGAGGTGAGAACAGCCACCATTTTTCTGGGTGACCTCGCAATATGGCGGAAAGTTGGTCGCTATGCCATTGATGTATCTCGACCGTACCTATAAGATGAGAGCTGGAAGAATCTGTGAACCTTCTTGAATTTGTTAGCGAAGATTCGGATGCACTATCTCCATGAATGGCAAGGACTCCGCCGCATAACCATTGATTGTTTTAACAAACTTGGCTGAAGTAAGCCCAAACACCAAATAGGTCTGAGATTATGTTGCAACCGTCACAGAAGGGATGGGAGTTGTCTTCCCCTAGCGCTGCATTGTTCTCAAAGACGGGGTCAGCAATGATTCTACATGCATAAAGAATATCGTGTCCAATGGATCGTGCTTTCCTCATGCCAATATTCCTAGACTCCATGAAGGAGTGAATACTTTCGGCTAACGTAGCCACCGTATTTTGCAACGCCACCACCGCATAACTGTCAAACCATCAGGCTCTGCTGAAGGTAGTTCCAGTTGCGCATGGGCAAATTTGTCTGTTCCGAGAATTGGCTGACGACCCATACAAATGTTGCTGCTACATCTCCCGAAAAAGAATGAATTACACATTTCCTTTATCCCCGGCTGAAATAAATGCTTCGTCTGGAAAATTTTTGTCCAAGCTTGGGCAGATACTAATTCTCTGGTAGTGTCAAGTCATATTTGGCCATTGATGGCGAGCCTGGGTGAGAAAGAGGGTCAACTCTACGATTCTTGTTGTCCTTGTTGTAAACATTGTCCCATTATAGACTGATTCAAATCCAGGACAAATCCATAAGAATAGTTTGATGCCAGTAACCTAAATCCATTTTCTTTCTGCAAATGATGTTAAAGATTAAATGCAGCATCTGCACTGAAAGGAATGCATCTCTACAGGTGTATCAGTTATATGAATGATGCCCTAACTGACACAATGTTTGATCACATGTTCAAACTCAGTCATCTGATTGGTTCAACATGACAATGTATCTAAATTTAGTTACTAGCTTATTAGCATATATTGACTGCAATGACATCATGTCTGGGCATAGAACCATAGTAGACAAAGAGGGGCTCAGCAAGGGGCCAGAGAAGGATGCACTGTGTATTACTTAAACTACATTTAATTAATTAAATTATGATGTAAATTCCTCACATGGCAGTTATCATATAATGTAAATTCCTCTCATGCCATTTATCAAGTAATGTAAATTCCTCACATGCCATTTATCATGTAATGTAAATTCCTCACATGCCATTTATCATGTAATGTAAATTCCTCACATGCCATTTATCATGTAATGTAAATTCCTCACATGCCATTTATCAAGCAATGTAAATTCCTCACATGCCATTTATCATGTAATGTAAATTCCTCACATGCCATTTATCATGTAATGTAAATTCCTCACATGCCATTTATCAAGTAATGTAAATTCCTCACATAGCAGTTATCATATAATGTAAATTCCTCACATGGCAGTTATTATATAATGTAAATTCCTCACATGGCAGTTATCATATAATGTAAATTCCTCACATAGCAGTTATTATATAATGTAAATTCCTCACATGGCAGTTATGACATAATGTAAATGAAACAGTGTTCATGTCATTGAAGGTCTAACTCATAAGTTTATGCTTAGTGTGAATTTATTTCAAAATGTTAATCTTTCATGAAACTTAGAGCTACAATAATAGGACATGACAGTGAATATACATTATGTCGTTCTGTAATATTTTGCTGAGCTTCATCCAGATCACACAATCCATCCATTCATCCAGATCACACAATCCATCCATTCATCCAGATCACACAATCCATCCATTACTATTTGAAAACAGAAAACACGTAACTACTAATACAGGCATAAACTTGGTTTTTTAGTTTGAACCCCAATATCATCTCATCAGAGGCTCAAAGTAAATTCTAATTGGAAATCTTAATTTATCCAATTTGGTTATTATGTCCCACATAGGCCTTTCATTTCTTTCAATCCAAATTACACAAAAAAATTTCATTAGGTGATTGGTAGATCATGCTTGTTTACATTTTAAACTTACATATGTTTCACCTTGATGGGAAAAGAAGAATACATTTTGTTGTTCCATAGTGAGAAACTCTAACCAGTGACAAATTGTTTTGCTTTGCTGCTTTAAGCTGGCACATGTGTATTTGAACAAGGTCATGATGTTGCTGCTTGGATCAGTGAAGTCTGGTCTCAGTAACCTGTATTTAATCAAGTTGTGATGATTACCATGTGTACATTATTGGGTACAGGAGACACCAGGCATAACTATTTTCAGCTTTATTGGATGCAGAAACAACTTGGAATCCTCTGTAATGGACCTGATATAAGAGGAAATACACTGTTCATAAACTTTGAGTTTCCAGAATCTGGTTTTCCAGTCAGGTGCAAGCTTCAAGAAACATGGTTACCAAAAGCTCAGATTTGGTTGTCCTGAGATTCTGGACACCGTATTTCTACACTTCTACAATGGAGTCCATAAAAGGTCTAATTGCAGAGCTCAAACTAGTGTCTGAAGATCGAGACAGTTACTTCTTCCTGATAAAAAAATGGAAAAGTGAGAGAGTTTGAGGGGTGAAAGTGAAAAAAAGTTTAAATATAATTTTCATTGCTAATGTATATCAATTGATTTAAGATATCAATAAATATATTCTTTGCTGTGGTCAAAAGAGAAGTATTTTTGTATTGACTGCAACAGAATGATCAACAACATTTTATTTATAATGCATTGTAACAGGTGATAACAGTGAATGGAAAAGATCTCTAATTGATAATGGTTGGAAACTGATGTTTTCTAAACAGAGTCTATGAATGATTTTTAACAAACTGAAAAATTTAATTATACAAATATTCATATTCATTTATTTACATGCTACTTGTCACTTACTTGTGTTTTTGTATGCATAATTAAGTAAACCAGTTTACACTGTTCATTCTAATCAAGAAAAGAGACCACTCCAGTGGCCTAGTGGTTAGAGCAGACACAGTAGGTCACGAGTTTGAACCCTGGCCAAGTCATACCAAAGAGTAATAAAAAATGGTACTAACAGCTGCCTCGCTAGGCACTCAGCATTAAGAGGTTAGTGTTAGAACTGGTTGACCTGGTGCCAGGATAATTTGACTGGGTGGGACATCATGCTACATGTCTGTGGCATGATGCCCCAGTATTAGATATCACTATAAACTACCACACTGCAGACATTGTAGTGATATAACTGAAAAATTGTTAAAGCTACACTAAAAATCCAAATCACTCACACACACTCTAAGCAGGAAAACAAAATTTTGTTGCCTTGTCTTTTGGAATAAAGAGTTAAGAACAATGGTAATCTACTCAGTTTAATCATTTTTAAATCAAGTCAAACCCACAATGTGGTCCAAGGTGGTTATTCTGTCCATCAGTACAGATGGATAAATCATGAATGACTGATAAGAAGGTCTTTGCGTTCTTGGGAATGTTCATTCACACCTTAAAACCAAGTTAAGTCACTTCAGAAGACTGAGATTTCAGATCAATAAGAAAACAAATAAGGAGTAATCCGGTATGAATCTAAGCCATGATTTTACTGGAGTCATCTCCGAATCATTGGGCAAAGTGGAAATCATTCATAGACATAAAAAAGCAAACTTCTTAGACAAAATTTTTTTATTTTTGAAATTTTTTCGCCTGCTAGCTTCAATCCTAAATCATGAAAGTCAAGTTCATAGATAGCTAGTCATTGGTATTTTCTGTATATTTCAGCATTTCCTGAGTTATTTAAATAGCCTACGTGTGAAAGAATATTGCACAGCAGTCCACAACCTTTACCATTATTTTGATCGTAACATGAATCTGATGGAAACCACAAACAAAGGCAGAGAAGAGGATGTCTGTCGTAGATATGCAGCACTCAATCTGGCTTTGCTGCATTACAGATTTGGGCATAAGTATGTAATTCATGGAGTACTGCCAGCACTCAATCTGGCTTTGCTGCATTACAGATTTGGGCATAAGTATGTAATTCATGGAGTACTGCCAGCACTCAATCTGGCTTTGCTGCATTACAGATTTGGGCATAAGTATGTAATTCATGGAGTACTGCCAGCACTCAATCTGGCTTTGCTGCATTACAGATTTGGGCATAAGTATGTAATTCATGGAGTACTGCCAGCACTCAATCTGGCTTTGCTGCATTACAGATTTGGGCATAAGTATGTAATTCATGGAGTACTGCCAGCACTCAATCTGGCTTTGCTGCATTACAGATTTGGGCATAAGTATGTAATTCATGGAGTACTGCCAGCACTCAATCTGGCTTTGCTGCATGACAGATTTGGGCATAAGTATGTAATTCATGGGGTACTGCCAGCACTCAATCTGGCTTTGCTGCATTACAGACTTGGGCATAAGTATGTAATTCATGGAGTACTGCCAGCACTCAATCTGGCTTTGCTGCATGACAGATTTGGGCATAAGTATGTAATTCATGGAGTACTGCCAGCACTCAATCTGGCTTTGCTGCATGACAGATTTGGGCATAAGTATGTAATTCATGGAGTACTGCCAGCACTCAGTCTGGCTTTGCTGCATGACAGATTTGGGCATAAGTATGTAATTCATGGAATACTGCCAGCACTCAATCTGGCTTTGCTGCATGACAGATTTGGGCATAAGTATGTAATTCATGGAGTACTGCCAGCACTCAGTCTGGCTTTGCTGCATTACAGATTTGGGCATAAGTATGTAATTCATGCCAATCCTCAAGACAAACATTTTTCAATATCATTGAATATATTCGTATACTCTTCTCTACTGGAGTTGGGCAGAATACCTCCAGATCCTCCCTGTTCCACACCAGCTTTTTGATCTCTTATAAGAAACCCATTACACAACAACTGTTTAAGGGATAAGAACTATTTACATTGAAAATATAAACATATTTCATGATATCCATTGATAATAAACTCTATAAAATATAAACAATGTTTCTATTAAAGAACCAACTGCTCCGGTGGCCTAGTGGTTAGAGCGTCCGACTTACAAAAATGGTACTAACAACTGCCACGCTTTGCGTTCACCATTAAGAGGTTAGTGTTAGGACTGGTCGGCCTGGTGTCAGGATAATGTGACTGGGTGGGACATCATGCTACATGACTGCGGCATCACTATAAACTGCCACACTGCAGACATTGTAGCGATATGACTGAAAAATTGTTAAAGCTATGTTAAAAATCCAAATCACACACACACACTGTTAAAGAACCATTATGAAAGCAGCATGTGAAAACTCCTTCCATTGTAATGTCAGCAATGCTGAATTGAGTTACTATTACTGCCAGAGATAAAGGCATTGAGTTTGTGGGTGCATTGCCAAAAAGAAGTAATTTGAAATTCTCTTTTGTGTTAAGCTGCCATTACATTAATAATATCTTCTGCTTTGGAAATGGGGATATTTAATGCATCTAGGCCATAATGCACAAAATATTTTGAAATAATATTAACAGTTTAATCAGGGGTGCTTATTATTGTTCAGCCTAGTTATGAAAATAGTTTACAATATATTAGTACCCACAAAATTCTTAGTGACGGAGAGGAGTTTTGAAGGCTGAGATTTTCTTCAAAATTCCAATGGAAGCTATGGTTTTCAGAATACAATATCCTGGTTGTGAACAGAACTATTATTACATATTTTTGGGAAACTGCTGCAGTATGAATGATTCATTGTCACTAATAATATAAATAGAAGGACTTGACAATGTGCTTTCAGAATTTTAATGTCAAGATTCATAACGTTCATATTATAATGGCTTAGAATTTTTTTGCAGTCCATTATACTTACAATTATAGAACTTAACTTTTAATCAGCACTATATAGCCTGTGTTGTGCTGAAATGCCATTAAACTGTATGTGTGTGTGTGTGTGTGTATATATATATATATATATATATATATATATATATATATACACACACACATACACACACACATTCTACTTTAATGATTTCATCAGAGATGGGAATTATACATGATGTCATAGGAATACACTTTTATGTTTGTTAGTTGGAAAATTCATGGAAGGTGGAATTGATTGGTTTTATTTGATTAGTATTCACTTCTTCATTCCAGAAGAGAATCTAAGGCAGCACTGCATGAGGCTATTCGATTAGCGCAAGGAACCAATGACCATGTCTGTCTACAACATGCCCTGGTCAGTAGAAATGTGTGGTAATTCTTCTTTTATTATCCTGATAAATCTTTTAATTTGTGTTAATTTAGGAGATTTCAGAAAAAACCTAATCCATTAGACACATTTATGCAGAATTTGTTCCCATAATGCCTTTACATTTTTTACAATTACCTTTTTGACTATAAGATTTTTTTTATCTGTCCACACATATCTGCAATATTCTTGTTATTGCTACTCGTGCTCTGCAGACATATTATTTTTTAGCTCTGCAGGTAGAAGACTAGAAGAGTTTATAACCTGGCATACAGTGACCTGTTTTCCTATTATTCTGACTTTACTTTCCTCAGCATAACTTTACTAAGGAATATTGCATTTCAGGCAAAGTTACTGATCATTTGACTTTGGTTCCTACAGTATAGCTTTAAAAAGCTTTGTTATATTTCAACCAAATTTGGCATGTACTGGTTGGAGACCTATTCTTGCCACTTTTTCCTGGTTTTTTTATAATCATCCACTAACAACATGAACTTGCTCTTGGCAATAGAATACACAAAAGCAGGGCCTTTAACAATATTTTTCCTCATGTTAAATGTGAAATCAGCAACATGACCTGTTAAATGTGGACCGTTAACAGTGTTTGTGATGAACTTTACGGGAGAGTCAGTACTAATTGTCGCCACGTTGAAAATTGATGAACTACTCACACATGATTATTAGATTATATTTACTCTTTAATGAAATAAAAATATAGTTAATTCTGATTGCTTAAATTTTAATTTGTGTTGTTTTGTAATTCAAATTAATGTTTCTTTATGTGTTAGGAATTATGATAGGACTGCATGTAACACTACTATGTGACATGGAAAGATTACAATAATTGCTACTTCTCTGCAGTTTTAATAAATATCTCGAAATGATGAAGTTTTAGCAGTCGATATTTAATTTGATGTATAATTACATATGTAACAGTCCCTTTTCTGCCAAGAATTCATCTGTTATCATTTTACGGTGAACAGCGAGGTAAGTAGTCAAATCATTTATAAATATAATTGACACCAGTTTGGGGTAATTATCAGGCTGGGTCATTGGAAATAATTATCAAAAAATAAATTGACAAAGAAATCATGAAAGTAAATACAAAAGAACATGAGTAGAATAAAATTAGTATAATATTTTGGACAAAATGTATAAAAACAAAACACCAGTAAACAAATTATTATAAATTGTCATTATTGTATCATAAATAATCTATTGCTGATTTTTTTATTGTCACTAATAAAAACTATTTTTCATTGTTCAGACAGAGGCTGCTGATGAATTCTGTGTCATCTTATTTTGGTCAAAAGATATAAAAGCCACTCATCAGTAAAGAAATTATTATAAATTGTCATTATTGTAAAATAAAAAAATTTATTACTGATTTATTTTTTGACACTAATATAACTACTCATTGTTCAGGCAGAGACTGCAGATGAATTCCATGTCATCTTTGCCAATGTTACCCTCTTCATAAGCATATATTCCAACATAGGATTGGTGGAACCACTGTGGACACTTGCCACACTGCACCCAGAATATATCCTTAGCCTCATCTTCTACATTCTCATCATCAGACTCTTCCATTGGTGGATCAGAAGACTTACATCACATATATCAAAATCAGAGCTAGATTTCTTTTTCTTTCCTTCCAAACATTTTCTTGATTTATTCTCCTCTTTATTCACTTTTTGTATCATTTGCTGTGCTTTCTTCTCTAATCTCTCCTTCATACATCTGTCTTTCAGTTCTTGTCTTTTCTTCTCCTCTGTTGCCTTCTCTTCTAACTTCCTGTAAAAATCGTCACATGTTAGTACTCTTGAATGTAACACCAATTTTGATCTTCTAACTTCTGGTTTAACAGGCACTGATGGGAAGATGTTAGATAAGTATTGAGATATAAGGCCTTTTGCTACCAAAGGATTTACTCCAAGATGACTACACTAGGTTCGACAGAGTGATTTTGATGTCTGTAATTCTTCATCAGATGATGATTTTGCTGATGTGGATGGGACACATGATGGAATGGGCTGACAATTCACCATTTTCAAATGGTTATTGACAAGCTGTGTCTTGTCAATAGCATCAGGATTCTATGGGTGAATACCAGTTTCTCTGAAGGCTTCCTTGACCTGATAAGTGGACAACTGATCAAGAGCATAAGACAGCACTGTTGGAAACTTGGCTTTATTTAATATTTGATTCTTATTAATGTAACCAAGGTTAAACTGCAATTGAGGTGAATTTTGCTTTCAGTGGACCAATTATGTGCACTTCCAGTGGTTGTAGAATGTGGGTTGTGTGTGGCTGTAATCCCTGTAATTCAATTTGATTCCTTTGTGCAAGCTTGATGACATCTAGGCTTATGTGGCAGTCATGGTTTTCCATGATAAGCAGCACTAGTCTTGCTGATTCACAATGACGTAAAAATATTTCCTTAAACCAATGAGTGAAGAGTGTTCCATCCATATACCCATTAGCAGAGTATCCAAATAACCAGGAACCTGGAACACCTCCCTTATAAGCCATATGGGGTAAACATTTTTTGAAAATCAAAAAGGATGGAAGAACTTTACCACAGGCAGAAGTGTGTGTGTGTGTGTGTGCGCACGCATGCGCACACGTACAGTGATGTGACCCGATGTTGTGACAGATTGTTGGTAACTGTGTTGGTCTTTGATACCAAGAACTTTCTGCCTACTTTTTTCTTTTCCACTAAATCCTGTTTCATCACAATTGAAAATCTGATCTGGTTTGTTGTCTAATCCCAATCTGTGTAGTGCGTCTTGAAGAAGAGTGAAGTATTGATTCATCACATTTGTGTTTGACATCCAGTTCCAGCTTCTGTTCTGTTGCTCAGCATGTTTCTCTGATAGTTCAGGATGTCTTTTAAAAAAATTTCGGAACCATTTGTTGCTGGGACCTTTATTCATGTTGAATAGAGAAGGGTGCCCATTTACTTCATGATGGTAATTACATATTGCCTGGTAATTTTTCTGGTCAATGGAAAACCTGGTTGTGTGTAATATTTCATATAATTGACCATGGACAATTCTTCATTTGTTGTTAACATCAAACAACTTCCAGGGACCTTTTCTTGTACCTTCCCCTTGACATGGTTATCTACAGTTTTTCTGGAGACTTGGAATTCCCTAGAGGCTTGTGAAATTGTGAGCCTTTTCAGCTTTTATGATGACATGGCAGGCTGAAGATCTTCCGTTCTATACCTCTTTGGCATTGCTAAAGAAAACAAATTGAGTCATTTATTTTTTATGTTGTCTTTACTGTTATTTTTCTTGACAGTTTTTATGCTGCTTGTGTTGATTTATTTGAAGAAAAAAATCATCATTTCTCTTTCTCGTGAATTATTAAAATTGTGACAGTGAAGTATAATAATTAAAAAAAATCTAATACATCTTAAATTAAATCCAATAAAATAATGTGCAGTGGTAAACATCTTCAAGATGACTTAATATGTGGAATAATGATTTTTGTCAGCTGACTATTTTCATAGTTGTTTCATATACATTTTTGATAACCAAAAGAAGGATAAATAAAACATATTAGATTCCAATTAGGGGGTTGGTTATTTTTTTACTTGTCCCAAAATAGTAAGTATTTACTAGTTTTGAAATAATTGATATGACTGGAATAAAAATTGATAGTTGCTTTCGTGTCGATAGTAATGGTGTACACGGTTCCATAGAAGGGTAACACTTGATTTTCAGTGTAATATTTTCTAAAAGAGTTGTTTTCCCCACAGTGGGAGTAATATAAAAATCAATGCTCCCTGGTTATTGCCCCTTGATCTTTTATTAAAAGTACAATATGGAATCTGGAGACGCTGTGAATGCTAGGGGAATTGTGTTAACAAGATCGGATAATAAATTGGAGATAATTGATGTGGCCGTGCTGTTGGATGTACGTTGTGTTAAGTGTGAGAAAGGAAAGTGCTTAATTGAGGATGCTTTATTGTGGAAATATTAGAATTCTCATTTACAGTGTTTGCTATAAAAGCGGGGCCTACATCAAGGTATGGTTTTATGTAGTAGTTCTTGTTGACCCATGTATGCTAATTGTACCATGTGACTCCCCACATCAGTAAATGGAGGCGTAAGGGGCTAAAGTGGGAATTTTTGTTATTTTCTTTACTTAATCAACTTACATTCACCCAGACTTGTCAGCTTCATTCTTATTTTTAACAGGAACCAAAACTTTGCATGCAGTCACAAGTTATTATTACTATGGTGACAATTGGTACGCAGCGAGAATTTGTCTCTAACCAATAGCTTCTTTATCATCATTGAAAAGAGTTATGGCCCCCTGATAATTCATTCTTACCATTGTGTTGGGGTATTTTGTGGCTCAGGGAGAGGGGAGGCATTATGTTTTGCTTATGGAAAATATCCTGCTCTATATCAATTACAGAGCTGGCTGTATCGGCTTGAGGAACATGGATCGGCTAAGACAGCAAACCTCATGGAGAGAGCTGTGGCCAAGAGCTCAGAGCTGAGCCTCCCAGTAAGTCATGTTTGTTTGATGAGATTTATATCTAGTCCACAAATAAGAGATAAACCCCCTTATTTTTTAAAAATATTTTGTGTCCCACTGTAAATTTGCAAGAAACAAAAGTGTTATCCTTGTCCATCTGTCTCATACATCCAATTAGGCTTTGTATTATGGAGAGGCATTTCTGTTCTGTTAATGCATTTTTCTTTTTTGGCTCTCTTTGTTGAAGACTATAGTAAAAGTGATACAGGTCATGTATGCATATTCACTCATCTTAAATATAAATTATTGTTTAAACGTATAATTTTGCTTAACCAAAGTCTATTCAGTCCTGATTATTGAATGATCTGCACAGTAACTGTTATCAAGAAACTACCACCAGAAAATTGTTGATCACTATGGACTTTTACAATGGTGGCCAGGTACTAAACTAGGTCAACAAAAGAGCATGTCGAGTCTAATCATCACAATATAGGGTTGTACAAATTTGTTGATCAACATGCTTAGCTTTCATTGTGACATCACAGCACATGACATTCATTGCGCATTGTACTGGCTCACACCTTTAGGTTGATCTCGACCAAAAATATACATGTACTTTTACATAACTTTTTCCCTATGTACTTCTCAGGGTGTTTAAATAATCTGCCCAAAGGAATATGGATGTGTGAGATCCAAATAAAGTGAGTAATTGCCATTTAATGGTATTTAGAGTCAAATTCTAAATAATGACACTCATTACTGAAATAATTGGTGTTGAATGCCTATATGACCTTATTTTTACTATAGAAGTGATTATACAGTGACCTGACATTGGCCATACATCCATCTGTTCATCTTTTGACACACATTTGTTAAAACTATTGGGAGAATTGCCATGAAACTTTACACAAAAATTTACCCAAACATCTAGTTGGTCTGTAATGAAATTGGACATCCAGCATGGCCACCATGGTAGTCTCTTAAAAATGTTGGTATTGTTACTCCTCCTGAATGGAATGGATGGTCATATCAACATGGGGTTTCAATTGAAAGATTTCTTATGGCATCTAGTTGCTCCAAAATAAAACATTGTGCCCATCTGATTAACAACATAGTCACTATGGCAGCCATCATGAAAATCATGCTATTGCTACTTCTGATGAAATGATATTTGTATTGATGGGAATTTTACTAAAAGGAACTTGTTCTAAATTTTAAGTTTGATTCTAAATTCAAGTTTTTGTAAGTTAGATTGGTGGGAGGGGAGGGACTAGAACACTGGTTGCAGGCATGACACAAGCATATAAGCCCATGAAACCCAGCATTACATTTTCAAAATCTTATACTAGTGAAATTTGCAATTTGCTACATTATAGATACAAAATGTCAGACTAGATGGCTTTTCTTGTATCATGTCATGCACTGATTGATGTATGACTACAGTTTAGTCATAATTATCTGGCATCTGTTTATCCAGCAGTTCTAAAAAAACAGCAGTGCAGCAGATGGAAAAAAAAAAACAATTGAACACCACTTTGGGGGCTCCTGCACATTTTACAGGGCAATTCATAATGAAAAGATGCTACAAAAATACAGTTTAAAATAATAATTTTATTAAAACATTTAAAATCATATTTAGATTTTAAAAGTCAAATAATTTCATTTTTACGCCATTTGAAATGTGGAATTGCAGTTTCCCACACATTTTCAACTCGTACTCCCCAGATTTCGTCCCCTATGTGCCCATTGGGTTCACTTTTTCATTCATTGTTTATAATGAAGACGATTATTTGTCTCCTTTGCATTTTGCATGCCCTTCATAGTTGTGGGGTAGGGAGACATAATGTTACCAGCCTGAAATGATCCTAGGTGTAACACTGATCATAAATTGATTTCATTTGTCTGACATTCACTTTTATCTGTCATTTTTAATGACATTGTGTCTTCCAAACATGATTGGACTGTTTACAGGAATTCCTGGTTAGAAATATTTATCAGGTTTTAACAACTCAAGCAGTAGCACAGTCACAGAACCTCACTTCTTTTTAGTTGTTTTGTTAATTATCATTTCCACTGCAAAAACAGTAGCAAGACAGTTTTCTGGCAGCCATGTTGGAGTCAACAGCATTAAGATTAGGTTTTTTGTGTTAAAGGTTTTGCAAGGTCATAAGGTGGTGTAGCACAGTTCACAGTTCCATAGAACTCTATTTTCAGTAGGTGCTTATTACAGTAGAATGTGGTCTAGTATGGTTCATATGACATCAGAGCACAGTTCACATGTTAGACACCACATTCCATAGAACCCATATTTATTAGCCATTTATTAGTGTAGGATTATGTAGAATGGTTCACATCACATCACTGCTTAGTTCACAAGCAAGACACCACATTACATGAAGCTCTCATTTGGTACAGTATATAGTTCTGTAGGATTGTTCACATCACATCAAAGTACAGTTCAGAGGTGAGACACAACAGTCCATGAAGCTCTCATTTAGTACAGTATGTAGTTATGTAGGATGGTTCACATCACATCAAAGTACAGTTCACAGGTGAGACACAACATTCCATGAAGCTCTCATTTAGTACAGTATTTGGTAGTTTAGGATGGTGTGCATCACCTTACTTTTTAGTTCAGAGTTGTGACACCATATTCCATGAAACCCTCATTCCATTTATTATGCAGCAGGGCATCTTGCTATGACTTTGTCCATCTGTACATATGTCCATTGGTCCTGAGAAGCTTATTAGCATGATTACTCACAAAAGCACTTGTTACAGACAAATTGAATTTTGTAGGTATGTTTGTATGCATGTCTGAATGACCTGATCAGATTTTTTTATGCCTTTACAGCACTATATTTTTTAACATTTTTTAAATCAATAAAATAAATTTTTGACTTTATAAAATGAAACATTGTGAGCACAATTACAGAAACCATTTGGCATAGACAAATGAAATTTAGTTGGCCTGTTTTTATGCATATTTAGTTGATCTGATTAGATTTTCATGCCATTTTCTCATTTTTGTTATACATGTTTAAAAATTTTTAAACTTTGGTAAATACACTATTAACACTGACAGATTATTTTTGTAAAAATTTGCTGGCATTATTACTCAAACAACACTGGACTTAGAATAATGAAATTTAGAAGGAATTTTTGTATTTGTATTTGTATACATGCTCTGTAAACACAAATTTAGTTTGTTTATCTATTTTTGCAGAATTTGACATCTCTAGGAGTCCAGTCCCTTGCCAAACACAATGCATTTGCTGGAGCTAAACCTTCAAGGTCAACCAAGTGACACTTTTTATATGCCCACCTTTTTGATGGAGCATATTTTGTTATAACCCATCCGTTAACTTTTATTTTCCTAATAATAATTTAAGTTGTCCATCGTTTAAGAACTGCTTGCACTTAGGGTGAGAAAGAAATAAATAGGTCAAGGTCACCACAGCTGAAGACAAAAAGAAAAATTGCTTCTGCACAATTACAAAAAATTGTATATCACATAAATGGACCAAACTTTGTGGATAGCTTGCATTTGGAGAAGAGCCTATCCACTTGGCAGTCAAATGTTTAGAGATCATGGTCATTTTGAGTGAAAAAAGAAAAATGTTATTTTAATATTAACTTCATATAATAATAACTAAAGTTTTGTGTCCCTTAACTTGACCAAAGTGTATGGAGGGCATGATGATGTCAAGGTCATGGTGGCTCAAAGAAAAATGGATTTATGGAATAGCTTTTGTTTTAGAGTCCGTTCCTTGTGGATTGTTTGCATTTAGGGTGATTCAGTAAGATTAGTTCAAGACAGTCTGTGTATCTTAAACAGGTAATTGACATCCATTGGTTAATAATCTCCAGAGTCAGTCTTGCATACTCAGGTGTATAGTGTGCCACTCATATTGACCCATTTTGAGGGGATATCTAGACTTGTTCCTATCCATCCACCTGTCTGTCCATCCAAAATTTGCTCAACATCAAAATCTGACTGAAATGGACAAATGAAATATTGTGTATTCACTTTTATTCATGTCATATCCATTTAAGTTGACTTTGTGTTTGCCTTCAACCATACATTTTAATCCTCATGATTGAAAATTTCTTTACTACACAACAAGCTAGGAAAGAAGGTCAGCAAAGCAACTCAGTCTTGTAGCATGGTTTATTGTTGACTTTCATTTCATGGTTAAGCTGGTCCACAGAGACCGTGCAATTGTCACTGTATGTGTTTACATATTTTGTTGGAGCCAACTGAAAATAACACAGACTCTGATCTGCTACTGCATAATGTATCAGCAGGTTGAGGTCTGTGTTGTTTGTTCTTCCAGTCCTAACAGACTGCATTGACTGATTTGTCTGCACTTTTTTTGATGGTAAATAAGGGTCTGCGTTGTTGGTTCTACTGATTCGTATCAAATTGCATATTATGGGATGGCAGATCAGGGTCTGTCATGTTTGTTTTGCTGATTAGTCCTAATGAACTGCATAGACTCAAATCTGCCAGAACTTTGTGTGATTGCAAAATAGGATCTGTAATGTCTGTTCTACTGATTAGTCCTATAAACTGCATATATCCAGATCTGCTGGTGCACTATGGGATGGTCGGTCTGGGTCCATGTTACTTCTGGTTGAATCTTCTAGTGTGAATTCATTTCTTTAATTGATATCAATTTTCTTGGTTTTCAAAATAATGACACTTTCATCAGGACTAGTGTCAATGAATATACAGTGTCCAAGCTGCATGATTGCAGGATTTACATATTTTTGTAACTTGCTTTCATAAAAAGTATTAATCAAAAGCATTATAAATTGGCCAAAAATAGCTTTTGACTCACATTTCAGTCATGTCTGTGTAAGTCTTTGAAGAAAAAGGAATGTGGAAAGCAAAGACTGAATTCTGTATTGGTTTGTTTTTTCATGAAAAGTGAATGTAATACCATATCAACTCAGAAAATGCTTGGTGCAGCTTTTTCCTGGAGGGATTTTACAATTTCAATCACAGCACCATCCGTTTCATGAGCTATCATACATATTGTGTCCATATACAATTATAAATGGACATTGAGGCAGATTACTTCTTTCCTAGGTAATTGCAATAATTGAAAAAGATTTTTGAGGCAGAAAAATAATAAGTTTGTAATTATGTCAGTGTATTACCCTCAATTGTTAATTGTTCACTGTCATTTTTAGAATGGGTAGCGGGGAGCTTCCCGGCTTTGTCGTAGTGCTGGGTGCAACACTGCATGTTATCATGATGGGGATCCTGTTATCTCCATAGTCACATAAGTCTTTCAGTTCTTGCTTTGTAGCAGCATAAAAAAATCTGGAACAATTAATAGCCTGTAAATAGCTGTATCATTGCATTATTTATGTGACTTGAAGGCAGTAAAAATCTTATCATTTAAATGACTTGAAAGTAATAAAACAATCATCAGAGCATTCAGGTGACTTGAAGGTAATAGAAATATAATCACCATATGTAGGTGACTTGAAGGTAATAAAAATGTTATCACAGTATTTAAGTGACTTTAAGGTAATAGAAATATTGTCACCATATTTAGTTGACTTGAAGGTAATAAAAGTGTTATCACCATAGCTAGGTGACTTGAAGGCAGTACAAATATTATCACAATATTTAAGTGACTTTAATATAATAGAAATATTATCACCATATTTAGGTGACTTAAAGGTCACAAAAGTGTTATCACGATATTTAGGTGACCTGAAGGTAATAAAAGTGTTTGTCACCATAGGTGACTTGAAGGTAATAAAAATGTTATCACAGTATTTAAGTGACTTTAAGGTAATAGAAATATCACTGTATTTAGGTGACTTGTAGGTAATTTATTTAGGTGAGTTGAAGGTAATTTGCTTCATTATTTTCTTTTTGATGCCTTATAAAATTGTTTTTAAAAAAAAACAATTTAAATGTATTTTAAAGAGGGAAAAGGCAAGGTTAGATATATATCTACAAGAAACAATTTTTATAGTCAGAAATTTCTCAGGATGTTTCACATTACTCTTGTTTTAAAGTAATGTTCTCCTTATTGTAGCGTGTTTGAATATATAATGAAGAGTGACATATTGAACTGCCAGCACTCACAGTCAGGATTCATGTGTATCAGTTATGCCCAGAAATCGGCACTCTGGAAAATGTATGGTAAGAGGTAAGGTCCCTTGTCAAATTACTGTAAAATACTGTTAGAATTACCAAACTTCAGCGTGTGTGTGTGTGTGTGTGTGTGTGTGTGTTTGTGTGTGTGTGTGTTATTATAAGAAACCATTTTTTGATGGAGGAAACAATCTTTTGTAAATGTTGTCATTTTTTCATTGTCCAAAAAGAGAAGTGATAGCTGATATAGAAAACTTATCTCTTCTCCCTCACATGTGAATCAGTGAATCAAATCTGACCTAAGCACACCAATTGGACTGACCAAAAGTTGCCTTAAGTAATAATAAATGTCCTTCATGTATCTTCCATTTTAGTAAAGTCAGACCTGTCTGTAACGTCCACACATTGGAACAGGTCCCACTGGCCTTTGTACACAGGTGACCTCTGTATGCAGGTTCACTTTTCAGACTTGATTCTTGTACAAATACCATGCACTGAATATCATCATTAATATTATTATTGTCAATTTGCATGGAATTTGCAAACAGCTTTCTGAGATCAGATTTACCATGCACCCCCCCCACAAAAAAGTTTGAACTATTTTGGGCTTTATTAAGAAGCTTATCAGTATGGGTTTCTGGGAGAATTTCAGCAACAAATGATTAGATGTGAGGTTAACAAAACTAATGTTCATGTGTAAAACTATGGCTTAAGAGTATGTACAATTTTATGGACATAGAATTCGTAAAAGCTGACTATGTTTTGCAAATTTTTATCCCATTTCAGAGAATGTCATGCAATGACTAGTCAGCTGGTGCTAAACTTAGACACATCAGAGAGCTGTGTGTACCACAATGGAGAGCCAGTGTGCATTGCACTGTGTAACATTGCCAAACTGCATGCTGATAATGTGAGTACAAGTCAGGTACAATCAGAAATCTGATTTGTGAAACATGTACAAGTTTTTGATCCAGCTGATAAAAAGATACTTGTATATATGTGAATACATACATAATAATAATAATAATGAGGACTTTGTATAGCACCTAATCTTTAGAAGCTCTAAGCGCTTTACAACATTTGACAACACTTAAAAAACATATATAATGATATGATTACAAAAATAAAAACAAACACCACGAAATTAGAAAACAGAAAACATGCTGTAAATATTTAAGGTGAGGATACATTATTAGGAATTTAAGTCTGTTCTTGCAGTTGAAACAGGTGAGTCTTAAGAGTGCTCTTGAATGAGATCACTGTGTCTCTGTGTCTAAGTTTAGTGGGCAATTCATTCCACATTGCTGGGCCCTGGTATGCAAAAGAACGTTGTCCATATGATTTCATTTTCATAGTGGGAATAATGAGAATACGAGTGTCAGAAGAGGAGCGTAAGTATCTTGCTGGTGTGTACACATGGGTGAAGTTAGATAGGTATGTTGGACTGGAGCCAGTCAGTGAAATGTAGCACAGAGAACAAATTTTGTGTTTAATTCTGGATCGTATGGATAGCCAGTGTAGGGTACAGAGCAGGGGGGAGGTGTGCTCTGATCATGGTACTCTAAGGATGATCCGAGAAGCTGTGTTTTGAACTTTTTGAAGTTTCTGGAGTAGATATTGAGACGTACCAGACAGAATCGAGTTACAATAGTCCAGTCTTGAAAGTACTAAGGAACACACAAGTGTTTTAGTGGCATCAACTGAAAGATACTTGTGAATGGAGCTGATGCGTCTCAGCTCAAGATATGTGGCCTTGCATATGTTCATGACATGTTGGTGTAGTACTGTCGAGAGTAACACCTAGGTTTTGTACTGACTGTGTGAATTTAATGTTGGTGTTGCTGATATTTATTGTCTGAGGTAAAGGATGTGAATGAGAAAGTCTTTGTGTTGTAATCAGAATGGCTTCAGTTTTATCATCATTCATCTGCAGCTTGTTACATGTCATCTATGATTTCACATCGGAAATGCACCTCTCTAAGCCTTGGATGGTAGCTTCAACTTCAGTTGGGTGGCTAGATTTGTATATTTGGATGTCATCAGCATACAATTGGTGAGACACTGGGTGATGATTTATGACACTTGAGAGTGGCTGAGTGTATAGAATGAAAAGAACAGGTCCAAGAACAGACCCCTGTGGAACACCACAACATAGATCAACTGGACTGGAGTGTTTTCCATTTGCGGTCACAATTTGTGTCCTGTTGACCAAGTAGGACTTGAACCATAGTAAGGCCATATCGTGAATGCCAAATACGTGCTGGAGACGGTGCAGTAATATATCATGGTCTATTGTGTCAAATGCTGCAGACAAGTCAAGGAGAGTGAGGACTGTAATCTTTCCGCTATCCAAAGCAGAGAGAAGGTCATTGACTACTTGTACAGAAGAGATGAATGGCAGATTAGAAACTGGGCGGTAGTTCTTTAAATCATTATGGTCAAGTGTTGGTTTCTTCAGCAGAGGCTTTACAATGGCAGTTTTGTAAAATGATGGGAATTCCCCAGATGAGAGAGAGGTATTAATAACATTAGTTAGTGAAGGCAGTATTGGATCCAAGCACTCTAGCAGCAGTGATGTCGGAATCGGATCCAGTTCACATGACTTTGGTGCACTCTTCATCACGATTGTACGTACTAAATCCATAGAGACAGGTTCAAATGCTGCTAACGGTTGCCGTTGAAATTCTGTATTGCAACTGTATGGTGACGACGAGTCAATTGAAATTGTGTTGTCAAGTCTGTCTCTGATGGTTTGTACCTTATCACGGAAGAAATTTGCAAACAGGTCCGGAAGGTCGACTAGAGAGAAGGTAGTTGGGAGTGGTGTACATTTGTTCCTTGACATTAGCTTGTTAGTAATCTCGAATAGCTCTTTGCAGCTGGAATTTTCCATGATCTTAGTACTGTAGTGGGCTGTTTTCGCTGCATGGACTATGTTTGTGACATTCTTCTTAGTGGCTTCATAGGTTTGCTTATGAATAGTGAGTCTGGTGGACAGCCAAAGCCTCTCAGCTTTACGGCTTTCTCTTTTAGCAGTGTGAAGCTGGTCCCTAACACTGCTATACCATGGAGAACATTTTTGAATTGATACTCTGCACTTGGTTGCTGGGGCATGTTTGTCAAGCAATGAACGCAGGCATTTATCGAGATTTTCTGCTGTAGGAAATAAGCTAGTTGTTAGGTTTGCTTGGATGTCATGCATTAGTTGTGTTCTGTTTATCATACGGAGGTTTCTCTTAATAGCAAATAAAGGTGGAGGGTTAGGGACTGATATGTCAAGATGGCATATAATGCAGAGGTGATCTGATGCAAGTTCGTGGGACACCAGGGAGGACTGTAAAATATTATCATCAGGTCTATAAAGAATCCAGTCTAAAATGTGACCATGTTTATGGGTGGGTCTGCTAACTGACTGTTTGAAGTTGAAAACGTGAATGGAATCTAGGAGTTTTGATGTGTATGGGTTTCCAGGACAGTCAAAGTGAAAGTTGAAATCTCCAAGAATAATCAGGTTGCCACCTATCGATTTTCCATACTCCAGGAGATTCGGAAACTGCTCCAAAGAGAGAGATTCAGTCAACTTGTTTTTTCTACTAGGAGGAGGGCAGTAGAGGCAGAAAAAATGGACTGACCTTTGTTCCAGTGTGAGTGTGGTTTGGACTAGTTCAAACGATGTATGGTAGAAATTGAAGGTTGTAATGTGGTTCAGACGGTTGATCATGGAGTTCTTTGCGATGACAGCAATTCCACCTCCGTGAGAGTGGCGGGGGAACGACTTGATGGAGTAACTGGTGGGTGTTAGATCCGTGCACTTGGGTTCATCGCCTGATGTTTTTAGCCATGTTTCTGTCAGGAAAAAGACATCAGTATTCTGATCATTAATAAAATTAACTATTTCTGTGCATTTTTCCAGTGGTCCTACTGATTGGGCATTGAATAACATGGGCATACATACATACATACATACATACATACAAAGAAATCAAATTCCTGTTTTGAATTCAGAATTTTTGATGGACATGAAATTCATCAATTGAATGTTCCTAATGTAGTTGGAAAAAAGGAGATGAATGACTTGCCCCTGAAACCTTGTTTTACTGGGGTTTTTTCTGTCTGTATTCAGACACTGCAACTTATTTGCCTTTTAATTTTCAGAAGAAGTTTTACAGTAATTTTTTTCCAGAACCTATGTTTTCAGACACAATCAAAGAATACCTGGCTCTTACATCAAAAAATTTTAGTTGACTAGCTTTATTTTACTCTAAAATATTCCAGCCAATCATAAGGATGCATTTATATATATTGGGTAGCATATCCAAGTCTGGTTTTTGGGTAACATATCTATGTCTGGTTTTGGGGTAACATGTTGAAGTCTGGATTTTGGGTAACATGTACACATCTGGTTTTCATGTAATGTGTCCAAGTCAGGAGTTACATTTATTACTTGAAATGTTGAGTATAGGTTAATGATGGGGAGGCCAGGTGTGTCCTTTACAGGTAGAAGTCTTAGCTTGTTTACTGGTAACAAAGTTCAGTTCATTTGGTCAGCAAGAAACATTTAATGTGATCATGAACTTTCCCATAACTCAAAAAAAGTAAAAATTCTTTGCATCACTTGTCATGAATTTATTTTTTACAAGATGCCAATTGGTCATAAAGTATGGCCACCATCACTAAGAACATAACAACCTTTAAGTGGCTGCTCAAAAAGTCAATTAGCATATCTGACCAATTTGACAAAACATTAATGCCTTTAATGGTTTGTACAAGTTGTGCTAATTTGCCTTCAAATATGGCCACCATTACTAAAAATAGACATTTAAACTATATATTCCTTTTTTTAAAAAATAGACAGTGAGCATCCTGGCATAAAGACTTTAAAAATGTATGTAATTTATGCTTACATATTGTTAAATATGGTCACAATTACTAAAGATAGAAACACCTGGAAACTACTTTTAAAAAAATGCTTAACAGAATTTGAGAGAAATACTGCTGCATAAAGGGGTCTCCTTTTTGTACAAAAAAAACGCTATTCAACCATCAAATATGGCCACCATTACTAAATGATAAAAACATTAGAATGACCTCTTCTAAAAAACTATTCCATTGAATTAGACTAAATTTGACAGAAAGCAACATGGCATGAAGGGCTTTCATATATTTACCAAAGACACTTATCAACCATCAAATATGTCTGCAGTTGCCACATTGTACTAACACTGCTCTCTGCTTTTAAGAAAAATTGTGATTTCTTGGCAAACTGTTTTTTGCTGTGACAATTACTGACGTTAATTGCAAAACCAATATAGTGTCACTCAAATGGCCATGCAGCCACTTTTTTTATATCACTTTGGAAACTATAGTTAGACAGGAATAACTTAAGAAAAATGTCTATTCAGTGTCATATCTGTTGGATTTCGATATAAAACACAGCATACTTTACTCAGTGAAAAAGAATTGTAGATGCCAGAAGTCACAACTTCCAGAAAACATTGTCTTTACTACAATGTGTTACAAAACCTTTGAAGGCTTCTTTAAAAGAACTGAAAGAACATGGGACCCAATTTTACAGAAAGCACTCTGGCACAAAAGGCTTTTTAATTCTGTACAGATGATGCCATGGCTGCTGTTACTAAAAACAGAAAAACCGATAAACAGAATTTGATTAACTTTGACAGAAAACATCCTGCCATAACAGTATTTCGCTATTGCAAAAATGATAATATGTATCGGATGTATATGAAGATACAAATATGGAGAATCCTTAAAACATTTATTTTTTATGATGTATGTAGTCAATAGCATTAGAAGAAATTCTACAAAAAGCATCCTGCTGATCCATATTTCTTGGCCAACTGCTCTTGTGTTGTGCTGTGAGGCAGATGTCAGACAAATGAGCAAATTAGGCCCACTTCAGCCTCTGGTTCCAGTTTACTCAACTTGAAACAAACATAAATTTTAACCAACAACTGATCTGTTAAGATTAGGTAGATATATTTCTGAGAACTGTTGAAATTGAGGTAAATTAGGTCATATCTTATTCAAGCACAAGAGTAGAACTTGTATTCTGATTTCATTTTCAGGGCCAGTACACCTTAGCCTTTGACATAATTAACAATGCCAAGCTGCGGTTCCCTCCACACACCCAGCATGCATATCTCTGGATGTCATGTGAGCAGGAAATCTTATTTGACAGAACTCTGCTAAACAGAAAGTGGAGCATCACAGAACAAGCTATTGTAAACCTCAAGGCACTTAATGAGCTGGAAGCAGAGTTAAGGTTTCTCAGAATTTTCTAAATTTATTGACAGTTTTTAGTGAAACCAACCAACTTTTCAGGAGTATATCAATGGTACA
Source organism: Megalonaias nervosa (assembly GCA_016617855.1). Taxonomy (NCBI): domain Eukaryota; kingdom Metazoa; phylum Mollusca; class Bivalvia; order Unionida; family Unionidae; genus Megalonaias; species Megalonaias nervosa. The sequence continues at coordinate 1,432 of JAECUM010016054.1, read as the reverse complement.
TACAGTAATGTATGTCATAGTCTTGAATACACAGGAGTATATCAATGGTACATACAGTGGGGTACATCATAGTCATGAATACATAGGAGTATATCAATCATACATATATTGGTGTATGTCATAGTCATACTTAGTCACACATACACTAGGGTACATCATAGTCACACATGTAATGGAGTACATCAGTCACACATACATTGGGTACATCATAGTCATGAATACAGAGGAGTGCATCAGTCACACATACAGTGGGGTACATCATAGTCAAACATACATTGGAGTATATCATAGTCATACATACACTGGCGTACATCATGGTCATACATGCACTGGGGTACATCAGTCATAAATACACTGGAGTACAGCATAGTCATACATGCGCTGTAGTACATCAGTTATACATACATTGAAGTATATAAGTCATACATACGTTGGAGACCACTCTGGTGGCCTAGTGGTTAGAGCATCCACTTTGGATGCGGGAGGTCGCAGGTTTGAACCCCTGCAGAGTCATACCAAAGACTTATAAATTGGTACTAGCAGTTGCCTCACTTGGCACTAAGCATTAAGAGGTTATTGTTAGGACTGGTTGGCTTGGCGTCAGGATAATGTGACTGGGTGGGACATGATGCTACATGTCTGCGGCATGGTGCCCCAGTGCTAGACATCACTATAAACTGTCACACTGCAGACATTGTAGCGATATGACCGAAACATTGTTAAAGCTACATTAAATATCAAAAACACACACACACATATATATTGGAGTATATTATAGTCATACATACCCTTAGGTACATCACAGTCATACAAAATAGGAGAACATCATAGTCCATTATACAGATCTGCAGAACCATTATTTGATCATGTCTGTTCACATACAACAGCCAGATAACCCAAATGCTTACTAAAGAACAACCCTTAATTACCAAAATAAACTCTGTACCTTGTTCATTATGACATTACAGTAGAAATGCTTACTAAAGAACAACCCTTAATTACCAAAATAAACTCTGTACCCTGTTCATTATGACATTACAGTAGAAATGCTTACTAAAGAACAACCCTTAATTACCAAAATAAACTCTGTACCCTGTTCATTATGACATTACAGTAGAAATGCTTACTAAAGAACAACCCTTAATTACCAAAATAAACTCTGTACCCTGTTCATTATGACATTACAGTAGAAATGCTTACTAAAGAACAACCCTTAATTACCGAAATAAACTCTGTACCTTGTTCATTATGACATTACAGTAGAAATGCTTACTAAAGAACAACCCTTAATTACCAAAATAAACTCTGTACCCTGTTCATTATGACATTACAATAGAAATGCTTACTAAAGAACAACCCTTAATTACCAAAATAAACTCTGTACCCTGTTCATTATGACATTACAGTAGAAATGCTTACTAAAGAACAACCC